>JBBBDQ010001500.1:1647500-1745000 GCA_037127315.1 Ascarosepion bandense
GCCAACTGCTGAGAATGTTTTTCTTCTGACTCTCTTAATTATGAATAAAATAAGTAAAGAACATGAAAAAGGTCTTTATTCTAACACGTTTCACTTTACAAAAAAAAATCTCTGAAGAAGCTTGTTAAAGATGAATGATTTAAAAGAAATCTTTTCAAGAATCCAGACAGTATGTTGAGATATGATTTCATTGGTTATATATGTGTCATGTGTATTAAAGCAACGGATGAATATTTTAGCTGTAGAGGAAAAACTTATGTCTATTCAAGTGTGTGCGCCACAAGTAATAAAAATCACTAGATGTATAAATTACTTCACATACTAACTTTACTGTCTCTTAAATCACACATTATAAATGAACAATCACACATTACAATACATGAACATACTCATACACATACAATACATGAACATACTCATACACATACAATACATGAACATACTCATACACATACAATACATGAACATACTCATACACATACAATACATGAACATACTCATACACATACAATACATGAACATACTCATACACATACAATACATGAACATACTCATACACATACAATAGAACATACATACAATACATGAACATACTCATACACATACAATACATGAACATACTCATACACATACAATACATGAACATAACATACACATACAATACATGAACATATATAAACATACAATACATGAACATACACATACAATACATGAACATACTCATACACATACAATACATGAACATACTCATACACATACAATACATGAACATACTCATACACATACAATACATGAACATACTCATACACATACAATACATGAACATATCATACACATACAATACATGAACATACTCATACACATACAATACATGAACATACTCATACAATACATGAACAATACATACAACATACAATCATGAACAATACTCATACAACATACAATACATGAACATACTCATACAATACATGAACATACTCATACACATACAATACATGAACATACTCATACACATACAATACATGAACATACTCATACACATACAATACATGAACATACTCATACACATACAATACATGAACATACTCATACACATACAATACATGAACATACTCATACACATACAATACATGAACATACACATACAATCATAAATGATTCTCTCATTTTATTTAAAAAAGTAAATTGTTCCACTGCTTAACATGTGCATACATTATTTTACTACAATTTTGGAAGGAAATATATTTCGTTCTTGACATTCGCACACATACTAATGTTACTGACATATACATGCACTTAATTTGTCCATAGTTTAAATACACGTGACACGCATTATTTTCACATACATATACTTTACATTCATAATAAACATTTAGTGTTTTTTTTATTATACACACACTTAAACAGACATAAATTTTTCCTCTACATTTAAAATATTCATTCATTGCTTTATTACATGTGAAATGTATCTGACCAATGAAATCAGACCACAATTAACATACTGTCTCTGTAAATTTAAAAATTTTTTTAAAAATCATTCGTCTTTAAAAAAAACTCTGAAAAATTTTGTTAAAGTGAAAGATGTTAGATTAAAGACACTTTTTTCTTACCTGTTCTTTACTTATTCTATTCATCTTGTTGGATTTCGATCCATATATTCAAGTTTTTATTATCCTTATTAAATTTTGTACTTTTGATGTCAATCTTTTCAAATTGGTCATTTATATGAAAAAATTTTAACCGCCTCCAAATTGTTTTTGAGCCTATTGTAGGCATTTGATAGAAATAATTTCATTTTTATGTTTTAATAAAATTATGTTGAAAACTAATTTATAAATTCTACTTTGCAAGAAAAGCTTCGATAAAAATGAGTGACTTTTCTTTAGCTCTTGTTTAGTTATCTCCCTTGAACCTCATTGACTGTTGCTTGGCTTATTGTCTCTCTAGCGAGAAGAAGTTCCACTTACAATGATGACGTCTTTGCCACCATATTTCCAGTCCATACCTGCAAAAGCCACTTTATTTGCATTAGCCTGTCTCACTCCACCTGATGATGTAAGTAACATTTTCGTTTATTTATAAAATATATATCTGGAATTGAAGCAAGGAATTTTTCCTCTGTCAGTTTGGCTAAAAAATTTTAATGTTAATAATCTGAAGAATTTCAGTTTGTTCTGTTACTGTTAGGTTGACTTTTTTTCCCTCTTTGAGAAACTTAACCAAATGTGAGAATATGTTAATTTCTGAAGGATATCTGAATTGAAATCTTTAAATTGATAAAAAGTAATAACTTTTAAAAAGTAATATGGAGGAATTAATGGAAAGAATGGCATTGTCTTGAAGAGTAAATTTGATATTTCCAATTCCTTTACAATTTCATCTGCTAAATGGATGTGTGTTATGGTGCAATGGATATCGGCTTGGAGTGAGAAACCAGAGCCGAGTTTGAATTCTACCTGACTTCATTGTATTCACTTACGCACAAATACCCTTGACAACTAGTCTACCACAGAAAGAAATGGTAACCTACTGCAAGAAAATCGCCTGCTTAGTCAGTCATAGATCGAGAGACATGATTGCCAAAGTGTGTCTCATGTGTAGCACTTAACTGACTGAATTTTGTGAAATTCCCAATAAAATTTTACTCTAGTTGTCTTATGTCAATATTAGGAATTCTGTTTTATACAAGTCATAAATTATTACTGGTTAAAAACATATATTTAGAATTTATATAAATTCAATGCTAATAAAGATGGCAATTAAAAATAAATTATTTTTTAAATAACATCCTTTCTGTGCGTGTGTGTGTATAGTTAATGTGACAGTTAAAGGAAATTGTTTTCCATTATCGTGCATATATTTAATGCTGAATGATTTGTTTGATCAGGGAGATGCCAGGCAAGAAGCAGTTGATGCTTTAAATCATGAGATTCTGGGCAAGCAGATGGTGGTGAATTCTGAATACAAGGCCAATGGCATTGATTACGTCACTTGTCTGCTGGGAGAATCTCAAGAAGATGTAGGACTCAGTCTGATCAGTGACGGTTTGGTTTTGGCAGAGTTGCGTAAAGAGAAGCGTCTCAACAAGCTGGTTGCAACGTATAAAAATGCACAGGAAAAGGCAAAATCTGCCAGGGTAAGCCAGAAAAAAAATTTTTGTTTTTTAAATTCTTTTATTTTATTTTATTTTTTCCTATATTTTAATTTATTTTTCTTCTCTCCAACCTTTTTGAGAATCTGATTGGCAGTCAGATAAGTTCATTTGTTTTTTGTATTCTTTTTACCAGTGTTGTCTGGATTAATATGCAAAATACTGTAATGTTTTTTTCCCCCCCTCTATAACTTTTTTTTATCATTATATATTATTGACTAATTTTTTAAAATAGGAATAAAATGAATAAAAACAAATGAATTAGTTTATCTGACAACCTAATAGGATTGAAGAATGATGTAAAAAGTATGGAATTTTTCCTGCTTGTATTGATGAGGGTGAATCAATAGCTTAAAACACAATTTTTGATCTTAAGTTTCCATGGTATAATGTTGAAAATAAAATAATAAAAGTATTTATTAAAAAAAAATCAAAAAAATTCTTAATTTATCTTTTGCTCTTTTTAAATGGTAGTAAATTTGTTTTTGTTTTTTTTTCTGTAGCAAAACCTGTGGCGCTACGGAGACTTCACTGAAGATGACGCCAGAGAATTTGGTTGAGGAATTTATGCTTAAGATTTTCTTCAAATGGAACCAGAAATAAATAAGATTAAGTAAATAAAATGAAATGAAAAATATACAATTTCCAGAAAAAAAAAATAAGATGACGACTCTGAAAACGAAATCATGATTTGTTTGTTTACTCGCATGTGTTTATTAAGTATACTTCTGGATATGCTACTAAAATTGGTGATGCCGTTGCACTTTCAACATGCCCTTCTCTATCTTCTTTTTCTAAGCTGAGTTATGATTTTTCTTGTAATGATTGATCAATGAATCAATCATTACAATGCTGAGAAAATGCCTTTGATGATAATCTGTTTTTCTTTTTCTTCTGAAGCCATTAGATCTGAGATTATCTGTTTGCAATCATTTCCCTGGCCCAATCTTATTTCTCTGGACTTCATATTAAGCTTTCTTAAATGTTTTCTTCTTGTCATTTTATTTTCAACTCTAAAACCACCGAAATCATTTTGGTCACTCAGCTTAATTGCTATCTACTTGCATCTTCTCGCATCCACTATGGGAGGTGTGTGTGTGTGTGTGCTTGAAAATGTCACAATTTCCTTTTGGTTTCTGCTAGTAAAGAACAAGTTAAATATTCCTATTTTTTCTGAACAGCCCAAATCTCTTTGTGATTGGTCAGTGTATTTGGGCATTAATGGAGATTTTTAAAATCCAAGATTTACTCTGCACTATTCAGAGGGATTTCTGACAATTTTCTTTAAAGGAAATGGCAATTTCTCATGAAAAGTTTTATAAACTTCAATCCTGTACATTAACAAAATAGTTATTGATCTCTCTATTTTTATTGTCTTAATAGATTTTACTTGAGTGATATGTATTGATTTTGTAAAATGTGAGGTGTGCAAAAACAAAACAAAAAAACAAAATGTTCTTTCTCCTCCCTGTCCCACCCCTCCAGTTTTTGAACCATGAATTTCTAATAATGCTAGATTTTGTGTAGAGTTAATTTGTTGTTTTTTTTTTTTTTTTGTTTTCCTGTCAGGGCCATAGTGTCATGAAATCATTGTTACAATGAATAATTATATTATATTTTAGTCTTGTTTTTGAGGCCAACAGTCATTTTTGTTACCTCTCTTCTTAAGGTAGCAGTTTTGGCTACAAAAAAGAACCAATGTTGTTAATTTTGAATTTGACAAACTAAAAGATTTTAAAAACTAACAGAATGGTTTTAATGGATGCATCCTTAAATTAGACTGATGTCATTTATTAAAATTTGTTTCAAAGAATCTAATGGGTGCTGATAATTTATCCCCAGAAGCAAAAAGAAAATGAAATTCATTTCAATAAATAAAAAGAAACAAATTATCTCCATTTGTTGTTTTATTTATTTATTTATTTTTTTTTACCCAGAATTCATTAGAGATACTGAAATGCAGCAGATATTAGGAGTACCAAATTGGGCTGATTTCAGCAGGTATGGTGTTAGGTTGGTCAGTTTCAAGATATTTTAAAAATCAGTTTCAGGTTTTAAAAATTTGATTTTCTATTTGGTTTGTTCTGTCATTTTCACAGTAGTTCTATCAGTTTGGTTAAGTCTTGCATGTTAGTGTAATCAAAGTAGGCTGTTTCAATCTTTTTCAAACAAAAACACTGCAAAAATTCACAAAACTTGAAATTATTTTCAGTATGAAAGTTTATTGCAATTGGTCTTTCAAGGTGAACCTTTTTTTTTTTTTTTTAAGTAACTTTGCTTTTCTCCTCATCGTGTTTTCTTAATTTTATAATGTGAATTGTCTATTCTCCCCTATCTTTTTTCTGCTGCAGTGGAATCTTATGTGTTCTTCGGACAAACTGAAGCAAAATGAAACTGACAAATAGTCAACTATGAAATATTCAGTTGGTGGTCAATATTTTAAAACAGTTTTATCTTTGTCAAATTTGCAGTTTTCTCTCAACCCAACTTGATGGATTATGCATAAATGATCTTTTTTATGTTAAAAGACAAGTGAACAGATGTTCCTATAAATAATTTGTGGTGATAATGTTTTCTTAAAAATGAGATTTTCGTGATAGCTCCCATGAACTTTAAATTTGAGCATAAAATTTGAAACCTTTTGCTGTTGAAACTACATTTCTAGTAGAGTTAGAGATATTATTGATTCTGTTTGTCTGTCTGTCTCTCTTACTAAAGATTAATTTAATTATTTGTTAGCCTTTGAGAATGAGTTGATAATATCTAAATTTGTTTTCAGCTTCCTACATAGTTGCATGGTATTCAAATTAGATTTTCTCTTGTTGATGGAGGTTTTTGTATAATTCAACATGTCTTCATAAAAAAAAATGTGAAGATAAAGGTTTTAAGTATCACATTTAACTTGTTCTTATAGAATGAATTGGCAGTGTGGTTTGTATAATAGCTTAGAAAATGATTGAAGTTCAACTTCCGGTTATGGTTGGTTGGTTAATTTTTGTATTTATATTTTTTGGAAAGGTATGAATTCATTTCACTCCAAGTTTTGGGTAAAATAGTAATGTAAACTGGGCTCTTTTAACTTTGCTAGGGTAACATCTTGAGAGGGATAATTTTGAATTCAAATTAATAAAAAAAGGGATGAACTCTGTCAGGTAATCTTGTCCTAGACACCCATTCATGTAAAAAAAAAAAAAAAATTATATACATTGTCTATAATAATTGGTCATGAAAACTGGTCCAAAGTCAAATCTCGAGCCTGACTGTCACAGTGCATTTTGATTTTTGAGGAGAAAAAAGTACATTTTTCTGTGCCACAAAATATGGTAAATTTAGGATGTATTAATTCTTTTCCTCTCTCTCCAAGTTGGTAAACTTAAAGAGTAATTTACATTTGACTCTTCCATATAATCTCTACAGTAGATAATTTTTCCGTCTAGTGAAATGCAGTCTCTTTCTGTATAAAAATTAAAAAAAAAAACAAAAAAAACTACTATCTTGAATCCTGAAAATTTCTTCATCTGTTGAGTTTTACAAAGTGTTTTTGTTGCTAATAAGCAAAACTCAAGTCAGGCAATTCTCATGGAGGAAATTTTAGTTAAAAATTCCAAGGAAAAAGACTTTGTTTGTGTCGGTTGTGATCATGACTCCCCAAAGTTGTAGGGGCTCTACAGTAATGCGGCAGAAGTAATATCTTCGGTAAGATAGTCTGACTGAGAACATTCCAGGCTGTTTCTTTTTTTTTTTTTTTCACTTTTCTTTCTAGACCAGTTGCCACCTAAAGCTCTAGCTCTGTCGTGGGAATGGGGATGGATTCATACCTTTCTCAAGGGTATTAGCATGTAAAAGTAAATGTAATGACCTCTGCTACAATTTGAACTCAGCTCTCCAATTCCCTAATCTGAGCCATTATCCATTACTCCTCTGTGTCAGTAGGAAGTTTAAATTCACTTTTTTCTCTTTCCAGTCTTTTAATGAATTTCATCAATTGGCAACACTGAATTGAACTCTGCTTATATTTTAATCAAGTACAGTACACAGTTGAATTTCTTGCCTTCACTTAAACACAAATACCCTTGGGAAAGGTATTAATCTGACTGTTCCCTCCACAGATTGGGTTCTGTAGCCTTGGCTGGCAACCAGTCTACCACAGAAAGCAATTTCACCCTACTGTGGGATAATCTGCCCAGTCAGTCAGGTCTCTTTTGAGACATGATCGCCCAAAGTGTGTATCACATATGTCACTTAACTGACTGACAATGCTTAAAGAGAAAAATGAATATGTATGTATGTATGTATGTATGTGTGTGTGTGTGTGTGTATGTGTGTGTGTGTGTGTGTGTGATATATATATATATATATATATATATATATATATATATATATATATTTTAAATCCAAAAGGATGACCAGATAGGTAAATCCTCAAAACCCAATCCTATTAATTTAATTGATATTAAAATTGAACAAGGTAGAGGGCTTGATGCAAATATTACATTCTATTTACAGAACCAAATATAAAAAATAAAACAAAAATCTTGATATTTAAATCTGTTGGATAGCCATTTCTAGGAGGAAATCCTTGCTTCTTCAGCAATGGTGAAACGAATTTTATTTACTCTAATTCAAATGTGCTGAAAGATTTTATACTGGTAGAGAATTCCCCAAAAAATCATCCATACACAGGTAAGCATTTTATTTTCCTGTGTATGGATGAAATGATATATATATAAAAAGGACCAGCAGATGGTAGATCAAAAGAGTGCTCAATGCACAGTTGAAACAAAAGTAGTATATATATATATATATATATATACATACACATACAATAAAATTGTAGACCACTACAATTTCTGTAAGATTAAGTGTATTGCTAATACGCTTGGATTAAAGTAAATGATCACCTACATAAATCACTAGGTAATCATCCAAATTAATAGTTTTGGAGTTTATGTTAATAAACTATATCCTTGGGTGTGAAACCTACAATTATACAGAAATTGAATGCTATTATTTTCTGCTTCTTGCTCCTGTTGTCATAATACAGCAAGATGGGACAATGAAATGAATCGAGCTCTGTTTGTTTTCAAATGGTGTGATTGTACAGTCCAGAGAAGTAAAATATCTTGCAGAACATGTTGAGAACATTGTCATATAGAAGGGGCAGTATCCTGCTGGAACAGCACTAATATTTACTTTTGCAGGAATGGTAGCAAAATGGGTTGAACAATATTCTGGATAAGCCCTATACAATAATTTGTTAGCCTCACTATAATCCCTGGTACTTGAATTGTTTATGATTTAATACACTTTAGCAGATGTCATTACTGAGGTTTAAATGGTACATGTAAACGGCTGTCATTTGTCTAGGAACATGAACCTACTTTTCATTGAATTGAGTTCTGTTAGATCTCCCATATGACTTTTTTTGCAATACCGTTGAGAGATCTCTGCTACAACACTATCATGTACAAGTGGAATCCAAGCCAGAGTCATGCATTACAACAATCCTGTTGAAATTTGGTCTATCTCATGTTTGTGTTTACCCTACAAAGTTTATATTTACTGTGGATATTTAAAAAAAAAAAGTTTTTTTTAATCATTTCACCCCAAGCAAGGCATTCCACTGCCACTATTGCTCAGGGGGTTACATAGGGGAAGGTGATGAGAAAGAGTGACAGGTTATAGGGGGTATCAGGAAGTGGGTAAGAGAAAAAGATTGTGACCATAAAGTGAGGGATCAGTTTATATATTGATTGTAATGTAGAATTGATCCCCCATTTAAATCCATGAATAATAGGATAGAAATTTTTTTTTTAATCCTTTCACCCCAAGCAAGGCATTCCACTGCCACTATTGCGCAAGGGGTTATATAGGGGAAGGTAAAGAGAAAGAGTGGTTAGATATAGGAAATGTCAGAACGAGGGTGATAGATGGGTAAGGATACCGAGGCTGAGGGTTGGGTAGATGGGAAGAGTGTTTGAGAAAATGGATGCGAGTTAGTGGGTTAGGTGTCTATTGACCTTACATTTAAACTCCTGGAGATTGTAGCTGTCAGGGAAGCAGTCATGTGGAAGGGAATTCCACAGTCGGGACGTGTGAGAAAAGTAGCTGTTGGAGTAGAAATTGTGGTTACATTTTATTGGTTTCACTGTAAAAGGGTGGAATCTGCTAATCTAGTATCTCATGCAAATTTGTACCTAGGGGGCACCAGTGATCTAAGTTCATCGGAGCAGAAGCCGTGAAAGTATTTATAGAAGAGACACAGGGAAGCCATGTCACACCAGTGAGAGAGAGACTGCAGCCGGTCTGCCAAGTCAGTATCGATCACATTACCGACTCTGTTGTATTTTGTCAAGAACCCCGAGGAGAATAGCAGGGGCATCCGACCAAATGTGGCAGCATTACTCAATGCACGGGCGGATGGTAGGATAGTCTACCATTATAATTCAGCAATTATTGACAATCATCTACATTGTTCAAATCTTGTTTATGTTGAAGAACCCTTGATGCAAATCAGTTCCCTAAAATTATCACTTAGCCTCTTGATGGCTTGCAAGCCATTAAGTACATGATTCCTCTCATTATCCTTTATCTTCAAAAGAACCAGATCTGCTATGTTGGGTCAGGAGCTACCCAGTCTTCCTTTTCTAATCTCAATTGAGTTCAAAAGCTACTATGGTCTTGTTATATCCCAGGAGGGGATAAACAGAGAAAGAATAGTACAAGAAATAATTCTTAACACTGAGAATATATAGAGATTTATACCTCAGTACAATAAACCAAATACAAGTACACCAACGAACAGTTAACACGACTAACAATTAAGAAGGCAATGTCTCTGTATAGGACGTAGGCGTCCGTCTTGAGAAGTAGGCTTCCTTATAGTGACGTCTCGTCTAAGGCCGATGGCTTTCGACTCTGGTGTAATGACGAAGACTCTCGTATAGTCACGAACACATTCGATCTCTCTCGAGTGCTCTCTGTAGTTCGTTCTCGTCTAGGTCTTTTATAACCCGGGCCATACCCATTCCTGGGTAGGACAGGATATTCCTTCACGACAGGTCTTGCGGGTGATGAATTATTTTCTAACTTACAACCCCTTCCTCCACAAAATATTGCAAGCTTCTCACTGCCCTATGGCTATTCTCATAGAAAGTGTTCAAACAATATTCCTTAGTTCTAACCTTCACAGCTAAGATCTGCTATGCCACACACATTGTAGGGAACTGCCCTCATTCTCTTTGGTGTGATGTTAAATTCCACTCAAACAGCTTCTCACAAACTGCTACTTTGTGGAACTGACTCCCAAGGAGATGCCCCTCCCTATCACTCCAATCTTGAGCTGTTCGAATTTACAGTTAACCGTTATCTTCCCCACATATCCTCATAAATTGTGTTCCTTACAGAGTGCACGGGTATGAATGTTACTGTGTCACAACAGAGCTGAGGACTAAAGAACTAAAATGCCAAAACATTTGAAATGGCTCATCATTGGATGTTATTCCCTAGCCCCCACATTCCTTTTCATTGACTTGTAGAATTTAACGCAACTGAATGCCCAATAGGTATTGTAGATGTGGGGACAGGATTTAATATTAAAATTTGTCTTCATTCGGGAGAAATATATATTCTCTCTATTATAATAAAAATCATATAAAAAATCACCCACCTATTATAAATAATTACAATAATGCTAATACTTGCAATTGTTGCAACCCAAATGAATGTCCTCTGCAAAATAGAGGTCTTACAAATTCCATAGTATACCAAGCTACCAACTCTACTACAGAAAATCCAAATTTTATAAAACATTATATTGGAAGTACTAAGAACACTTTTAAGACTAGATTTTATCAGCATAAATTATTCTTTGACAACTCTCACCAAATACTACTGGCAATTAAAAGATGCAAATAAAACTTCTACAGTAAAATGGAAGATATTAACAAAAGCTAGAACATGTAAATCATTACATGAAATATGTTTTCTTTGTTTACAAGAAAAAAGTCCATGTAATTAAATTCCCCAAAACCGACTTATTGAACCAATCTAATAAAATTACCACTTACTACAATCATAAGATAATTCACACTCTTAAATATATCTAAAATGATCTCAATCTGTTTACTATAATTTATAAATTTACCCCTTTTAGTTAATTACATATACCTCAAATGTGAGGTTTAGCAACTGTCACATTGCTGTGTACACTTACTTTCACTCTTAGTCATATCTAGTAATTCTGCTTTTGAAATTTAACTTTATGGCCTTGCGTCTATTTCTTTAAAATTATTTTCTTATAGTAACAAAATCCTTTAAGACTAATATATATTTTTTTTATTGTTATGTTTTATTTTAAATCTTGTTACATCTAAAAATAATACATTAGCTACAGTTTTGCTCCATACTTATTTAAAGATATGAGACTTACTCTCTGGTATACAGTGCTACAGGCTGCCCCAATATTCATTGATCTACACCCACAATTCTTTTAAAATTTAATGATTTCGCACTCCACTACAATCATCTAATATAGTGGAATTTTTTTTATTTTTAAGTTTAATTTTGTTATTTTAAATTTCCTTATCAAATACATACATATATATATATATATATATATATATATATATATATATATATATATATATTATTTTCTAAACATATACTGTTAAATATAAGAGACAATGAATGTCTATTATGTTTAACCATGAGCCGTTCTAAACATTGTATTTTGGCTTTAATTTCAGGTGAAAATAATAGACAAAAACTGTCCAACATTTGGATAATTTTTTATTAAGTTGGTTCTAAGCTTTCAGCTCACATGACCCATCTTCAGAGAGGTTACAAGGACGTTAACATAAAAACATCCACTATCAAAGACGATTTTATCTTGTGTTGACATAAAACTTTGCTAAGCAATGATAAGTTATCAAATAGCAAACGCAGTTCGTAAATTTGTAATGTGGTTCTATGATGTCACACCGCGTGAGAGCTTAAAATGTTAACAGAACCATATATGTAAATGCAATGTAATGTGTTATGACCAGATTTAAACGTGATTTTATTAAGTGTGGGTTGTTTAACATATAATTAACAGTACATGTTTAGAAAATTATCTGCTGCCTCAATACACTATATATATATATATATATATATATATATATATATATATATATATATATATATAGACCCAGTTAATGAATCACATTTCACTGCCCGATGATGGTGTATTGAACACTGAAAATTGATAGCTTTTAAGTTGCAGTATGCTATAATTGTAACAATAACATATATATAACATTAGGACTGCAGCTTTTAAATTATTGCAAGCAAATACAAAATTTATTTTAATACTAAATTACAAATTTTGAAAACAATTTTAATTTTTAAAATATTGTAAGAGCATATTTGTTTTGGATAGTGGGTATTAGTTTATAATGAATTTATATAAACTTGATCTTATAAAATTAAAAACAATTTTTTAAAATATTCAGGTGTGCTTAATTTAAGTTTATATATATATATATATATATATATATATATATATATATATATATATTAACATGCCCTGTGGACATAGAAGAATCCAAAGGAGTATCCTTTACATATAATCGTAGGATAACTCTCTACGAGAGCTCTAAACATATATGCATATAAATACATATAGAGCAAATATAAGAAAAATTAAGACGGACGTGTTATTTCATGGTAATTCGGAAGTATAGGCCTATTTCAGGTGAGCCATCTTCAGCTTCCGTCTTTATTCAACAAAGGATTCTACATGATTCTAGCCATTCATGTAGAATCCTTTGTTGAATAAAGACGGAAGCTGAAGATGGCTCGCCTGAAATAGGCCTATACTTCCGAATTAATTTTTCTTATATAAATTTGAAAAATAAATGTTTATTTCTGGTTGCAGTGCCTATTATAGAATTCCACCGATTGTGCTATCATTCAGCTCAATGCTTCTTTGGAATGTTCCATCTCACAGAAATAAATATAAACCAGAAATCAAAGCTGATACATTCATTAAGCCTAAAATAAAGAGAATATTTATTAATCCAGTATAAAGTTCTAAGATCAGACTTCATCAAACTCCTTTACCTGAAGGGTCAGTGTGAACAATTGGTACAAGATAAGAAGCTGGAATAAACCCTTCCTGTTTGCAGTCTTTTATGATCCAAAACCAAAGTGGATCGTCTGTGTTGAGGACAGTCACAATGTCACCACATTCTACAGTTATGTCATTGTCATCAACCTCGTTAAAGTCATACACAACTAAAAATTTTCCACAGTCTTTTTTGTGGAAAATGCTAGCTTCCTGGTAGCTGATGTGAGTTTCAGCCAAATAAGTGTCCCCTGCATTTTTAGCTGGGCCTGTGTTCCGCCCAGAGCCAATGTCTTCTGCAAAGATCCGTTGCTGCTTTCGGATTGCTGGTTGAGTGTAGGAAATTGGTACAAAACCTTCTCTGTCATTATCGCAGAGTAAATAGACCCAATCGTTGTCCCTGTAGAGTGCATTCACAATTTCACCTTTTTTTACTGATACTTCGTCATCCACACATGCCACAAAATTTTGGAGAATGATCAGTCGAGACTCGGGAGCAAGTTCATCTCTTTTAGACAGTCCTGCTTGTGTCAGGGTATCCAGACTGTCACTACCAGTCAAATTTCTTCGAGGAAACAATGGATCACTCTCTATTAAAAAAAAAAAGAGCAAAGTTTCTAAGTGAAAGAAAATTAATGTGTGTCCATAGCTTGGTTATAAGGTACAATTTAAATTTAGATGAGCATCTGACAGGATGTTGAATTTATAAGACAATGGAAAAATATTTGGCTGTAATAAAGTCAATTTTGATAACATTTGATAAATGAAACATGTCCAGATGAGAATTTTCCAAAATTTTATATATTTGTTCTCAACAAATTATAGACAAATTTTGACCTTTGAGTCTGCGGAAGGGAAGAGACTCCCAGAAGAACAGGTTTTTTTTGACACCACCACTATTATTTTAACTACTTCCTCTCCTTGGCAATGTTTATTAATAAAAAAAAAACAATGATTAGGATTGTATTAAAACCTAAACATATGAAAATGAATTTTACATTTTTGTTGTTCTTGCCAAAAAAAAATGATAAACACTATTTATTTACATTATTGTACAATTTACTGGAATGGCTAGCAAAACATTAACTAATTGCGAATGGATTTGAACTTCATTAAAAGGCTAAATAACAAGGATTTCCTTATAGTTCATTTATTTATTTTAATAATTTAGTAAATGTTTATGAATACATATTTTTGTTTTAAATTTCTGTTGGGGAGTCACCCCTATTGACACATTCTATGGACTCTTCCATGGTATACAAATAATTCTGCCTACAGAAAATGGGTTGTTGTTCTTAGAGTTACTGAGACTCTTCAACTATAACACTGTCAGCACTCTGCCTTCAGGTGGAGGGCGCTCTCTGCTTCCGAGCAGAGAGCAATAACCCAGTCGTGGTTCCGCCGAAGGGTAGAAGCACGACTGGGCAAAAATAGACAGACATTTTTTGGCCGGGCCATATAGCCCAGAAATCACAGTCAAAACTGACCATGTCACATATTACTCTTACTGGGAGGGACAACTAAATATAGTTGTTGTTAGAGTTGGGGCTTGTCAGAATAGTTCAACCACCACTCGTTGGTCAGCAAGAATATAGACTTATTACCCAGACTTACTTTTTTGTATATATTTGACTCCTACTAACAAATATTCCTGAATCTACCAACCGTGTACAGGTTGTATATCTTTTGTTCAATATAGTTACATTTTTCCTCTCATATCTGTTTTGTGTTATTTTTATATTGTGTGGTTTGCTAAGCTAAAATCCACAATAATTTCTTTACAATTTGATAAACAATGAATATTGCATAACATTAATTTTATTGTATTAGTTTTTAAAATGTTGTCAATAAAAAATTATTCTTGTAAATAAACAATCTAATAAATAAATAGTGCTTAATATTTCCTTGTAAATTGGTGATTGATAAATTATTGCATTGAATTCGTTTTAATTGTATTAGTTTTTAGAATGTTGTAAATAGAAAATTATTCTTGTAAATAAACAATCTAATAAATAGTGTTTAATATTTTTGTTGTAAATTCTCAAGAAGAAAAAGAAATATATAAATTCACTTTCTTCATGTTTGGGTTTTATTCCTTTTTTTACCTTTTCCTCAATTCTCCCCATTTTCAATTTTCTCATTCATTTTCACTTCCTGTAAACCCCCACGCCCCCACCCCAGCGTTCTAGTTCTTAATCATTTCACCTTGTTTAGGGTGATGTGATATTAAGAAAAAATCCTAATCATCACTTTTTAAAATAATAAATAAACATCGCCGAAGAGTGAAAGTAGTTAAAATAATAGCAGTGAGAAGAAAAAAAATTGACCTTTTGACACCCTGTTTTTTTTTCTGTTATGAAGGTCCATATTTGCCAAATTATATATGATTATAGTGGTACCTGTGTTTGAGCTGACATCTTTTTTTATTTTGTTAAACAGTGAAATTAATATCAACCAACCTAGATTGAGATATCCTACTAAAAATAACAAAAATGTGCTTACCAGCAGGAATTGAACTCTTATTCTTTTTTCTTCAAGAAAGTCAGATTGAGATTCAAAGAAGTTTCAACTAGCAACGTATATTCCTTAAATAGGTAATTAAACTACACTTTATCATGATAGCCTCTTGTGGCTAAATTGGTAATGACATGCTTTGGCTATAGGAATGGTTTCCTGGATAGAAAATTGGGATACAAGTTCAATTCCTGTTAGGAGATATTTTTCTTTTGTAGGATTTCCCAGTCTATGCTCGTAATTTTACCTTTATATATATATTAGATATAGATAGATATGTACATGCATTTGTGCTTTTATAAGTTGGACATTATAAGCTATAGGATACAAATCCTATATCCTCCATCAACTAACTAAAACACACAAAGTCAAATTGCACACCCGCAAAATCAAATCCAAACGACTAAAAGCATTTTGGAAAAACCCAACTATAAGAGACAAAGTAAAATTGCACACCCGCAAAGGTGGATTCAAACGACTAAAAACTTTTTCAAAAAACCCAGACCAAGGCAAAATTCACTAGTTAGTGTGAAAAGCAAAATTCTGGATCCTGATCGAATATCAAATCGAACATTCATATATGACGTCAGTCAAACGTTTTTTCACACCTAAAGAAAAAAATGCCAGCTGGAGTCGGCAACATGGAAAGCTTCACTATTTAAACCACGTCGGTGACCGGTCAAAATGACCGACCTCGCGGCAATGTACCAACAGAAATTTTTAAGTAGCCGACCCGGATGGAAGGGCGTGTCATATATCCATTCTACCACTTCGTCCAATTTTCTTTTCTTCTTTTTCACTAAACGCCGCCAAAGAGAACAACAACAACAACAACAACAACAACAACAACAACAATACAACAACAGGACACGCTAAGTACTATTTCTTTATTTCTTCTTTCTCACACTGTTGCCTATCAAAAAGAGGAAGGAACACAAGACTTTACATTCTGCTACTATCATTAAATGCACGGGACACTTAGCTACTTGCTGCTATCAAACCACGAACTCTAAACTTCCGTGGACATTTTAAATACTTAACATTTCTCTTTGAACAATTTTAACTGCAAAACTACATGCATTTTTTCAATGAACATTTTTCTTCTCCCAAATATGTTATCGTGTTCAGTTAACGAAATTTCACTTATATTTTTCTTCTTACAACTTTGTTATTCTGTTAATAAATCTTTACTATTAATGTACCAACGAAATATTTTATCGTTCCACATTTCAACATCCAACCTTCGACCTTCTGATAATTAAATTGTGGAAACTTCGGACGTGTTTGGCACAAGGCCAATTTATCAAGCGCCACCGAGACCCCTACAAAGCCTTTCTGTAATAAAGGAAATAACTCTTTAAATAATGAACTCTTTATTTCTTTGTGAAGTAACTGTTTTTGATTATTTCTATGCAGGCGATAAATAAATAAACAGTATATTTTGTCTCTTAGTGGTTGGTGAATGAGTTGTTAACATTAGTTAAAACTATAAATAAAAGCAATGTGAATCTTCATGTCTTTTTCATTAAAGTTTGTCTTGATTCCTGGGCCAACTTGAATAAAAGGAACATAATCCGAAAATATCATCTACCAGACAACCTCAAGTGAAGATTCTTTCAAGCCACAGGTTGGTTTTAATGTATGTTGCCACTGTTTGGACGTTAAGTAAAACTGTACAGTCTAAGATTGATGAAACCTACATTCTGATGCCGAGAGTTATACTTAACATCCCTTTGAGACAACATCCAACCGGTCCTGAGTATGACAGTGAACTGCATCTGGCAGTAAGGTCTCTGATTGGGAGGTTGTGAGGAGCATGGAACCACCTCTTAATTGCTGTTGTTTCCGAGTCCACCCTGACCCGGAGTGTTAGCACCTGTTAGGGTCCCAGCTATGGGTAAATAGTTAATCCCCAAAAAGAGTTCAAAATGCTATGAAAATACTTACCAACAAAACTTTTTTCCATGAAAAATATTACCAACAAAATGTTTTGAAGGAAAAATGTTGCCAACAAAAAAACGTGAAGGAAAAAAAATAATACATCTTACTCTCAACGAAACCCACTTTACAAAGAAAGTCTATTCTATTCTATTGTAAAAATCTCATCAGCATTAAATGACCCATTAAGGTGTTGATATCCTGTAAAACCAAACCAAACCAAACTAAACAACATCCAAGTAAATAACAGCTCTATGGGCCCATCTCTGAGGTTTCAGTTTTACATGGATAATGAATCTGCTTTGGAGGATAAAGTTGACGAGCAAGACAAGAACTGTGATCTACTTCTCATGGAGTAAGATGAATTGATCACCTAGCAACCACCTACATTGACCAGTTATGTTATGACACAATGTCACCCTAATGACCTGACCTTGATGTTGAATTGTGATGGTTGATCATATAGACTCATGAATGTCCACGCTATCTCGATGGATTAAGAATAAATAAATAAAAGATAAGAAATGTCAGTCAGTTAAGTGCCATACATGATACACGCTTTGGATGATCATGTCTCGAAAGAGACATGACTGACTGGGCAGAAGATTGTCCCGCAGTAGGTTGCCATTGCTTTCTGTGGTAGACTGGTTGCCAGCCAAGGCTATAGAACCCAATCGGTCGTATTATTTAACCCATAACTGGAGGGAAGAAATGGATTAATACCTTTTCCAAGGGTATTTGTGTGTAAGTGAATGCAAGGAATTCAACTAGAATTCGAACTCGGCTCCCCGATTTGTCGTTCCGAGTCGATATCCATTGCAACACAACGCACATCCAAGTAATGTACGAAATGTGAGGTAAGGTAAGGAATGTACTCAAGAAGTAAAAGATCTGTTCCCTACCAAAACCCACCAAGCTGTTCCCTACCAAAACCCACCAAGCTGTTCCCTACCAAAACCCACCAAGACAAAAAAAAAAAAAATTACATGTATCGCAGTATTCATCTTAAATCTGAATAATTACCTAAGAATAAAGTTTATACAATAGAATGAGCACTAAACTGTGTAGTTGTTATCCAATTCCAAGATAAGAAGGGATACAATGTTCTATGAAAAGCTCATTATCACTTTACGTGAAAGTGTAGGATAGGTAGGATAAATTCTGGCAAGCCAAAGACATTCACAAATATAATAGGCAGGGCTGTTAATAACATTTATAACCATTGAATCACGGCAGTGGTTGCATATATCCTCAAGTCTGAAATTGAGTGAATATAGGCAGCTTTCAAGCTTCACCACTAATTTTGTTCTCAACCAAATTTTAAACACTTTACAAAGTTAGATAGGGCACCTCCTTAGCTACATTTTGAAAAAAAAAATTGAATTTTGGTTCAGTAGAAAAAAGTTACATCAAATTATGTGAAGTTCAAAAAGGGAGACTAAGTACATAAGTGAATGACTAACGCATCTAATAATACATTTTATACTTTATAACATTTTTCTGTTTAATATTTTTGCATAAGGTTTTCAACATTTAAATTCTGATATCTTTTATCAATTTTGTCAATCAAACTTTGCTTATCAATTATCATTTTAACAGAATTGATTATCAGAATGAATTATAAATAATCAATTTTTTTATTGTTTTTTTTTAATCAACTGCATAAAAAAAATTTTCTTTTAAAAATTTTTGAATGTGGTTTTCAGCATTAAATTTATATTAAATTAATAGCAATGCCTGGAAAAATCGTGGATTACATGGAAAAATGCACGCAAGAAAAATAATATTCTTAAGATCATATTAAAAACCTGGAAACGAACAGAACAAGTTATTAAACGTGAAAAAGAACATGACAAGTTATTAAACGTGGAAAAGAACAGGACAAGTTATTAACCCTGGAAAAGAACAGGACAAATTATTAAACCTGGAAAAGAACAGGACAAGTTATTAAACGTGGAAAAGAACAGGACAAGTTATTAAACGTGGAAAAGAACAGAACAAGTTATTAAACGTGGAAAAGAACAGGACAATTTATTAAACCTGGAAAAGTAAAGAACAAGATATTCTAGTGAAATAAAAATAAGAAAGTTCTTACTTAAAATATTGCAGCTAAAAATAAAATTTGAAAGTTGATGAAGAAATCTATCATGTTTCTATTTTAACAGGCATATCGGAATATTATTACGGGTTACTATATTTGTACAGCTTCAGAGAACACAGTTTTTGAATTCATTGTTGTCCTACTGGACTGGCTGCGAACCAAGGCCTGTCATGTCGACCGGATGTTGCCGTTTCAAAGTCTTGAGTTGAATGATCAAAATCAGATATCCACACGTAGGCACTGAGTGGGACTTCCGACAGAGTTTTGAAAGATTCGGAAAATAAAATTTATATTATTATTCGACCACTAATAGCGCTTCCCTCGCATTTTGTAAGGGTTTTATTTTTAAACCAGTATTTGCTAGCTGGAAACTATAAATACGATATATATACAAAGAGTACAGAAGGGGATTCCATTTTGTGTGAATTCAGACATGGATGACATTTCTCGCTTTGCTATGTAGATTCTTCAACAAATTTAAGTAACTGCTTTTCACCTCAAGGGTTTTATTGAACCTAAATGTGTATAAGTGAATTTTCTCTTCTTCTCAGGGGTTTTATTAAACTCACCGCAAGGTGTAGAAACATGAAATGGTTTTTTTTTATAAAAAAACCTTTATCTTGTATTTAATTCTAAATTCGCTTGTTTAATTTTATTAATACATTGCATAAACATTATTCCGTTACGTTTGTTTTTTAAGTATGTAGTTTCAAGGCTGTCTCATTCTGGACAACACTCAGAATAACCTGTAATCACAACAAAAGAAATTAGATCGTCCACTAGGAACTTATTAAGGACCCCCCCCCTCCCAACAAGTGATCATATAACGCCGTGAGACAAACTTTTAGAAGACAGTCCGTTTATTTTCTACAAATTAGTGATTACAGACAATCCTCATGCTTTTATCGTGAAGTTTATTTTATTGATCATGGAAAAGGGCACAGAAACACAGCGAATGAAAGCGGCGGTAACCTTAAACCTCCATTCTTTCAACGAAAACAACGTCAGTGTTTGGTTTTTGCAACTGCAAGCTATTTTTAAAGCAAAGAACATTATTTCCCAGTAATTACGATATTGCTATGTAAATGAGAGACTACCAACAGAAGTGGCTATAGAAGTTGAAGACTTCTTGGAATCCTTACAACAAGACCTGCTGTACAATGTACAAAGGCAGTAATTAGACAAATTGGAAAATTTGATGAAAGCAAGCTTAGTGATTTATTCTATATTGTCAACCTGGATGATAAAACACCCTTGCAACTACTACGTCATCTTATACTTTATAGTGGGTTATCCATTCTAGTGAAACGTAGTTGTGTGTTGAAACAGATTAACTGAATTTGGTTTCGTTAGTAGATAGCCCACTATAAGTTATAAAAAGGGGTTATAAAACAAGAAAATCAAATTGAGTATAGAAACAACATTTATATATACACAGATATCAATTAAGTTTTTTTTTTACAAATAAAGTAATGTCTTTTGGATGGGTTCAAAGGACGTTAAAATGTTCATAGCAATAAATGCAAACAAGAGAGTTTGTGCGTATGTATGTGTGAGCGTTTGTCAGTTAAGAATGTCTTTGATGTCTCCGCTCCGTTGATCGGGTAAGTAGCTCAGGGAACTGCGAAGAAGAAGGTGAGAGAGAAAAGGAGGCGAGCATAGTGTGATCGCTTGACGAGCTCAAGGGACGTACTAATTATGCTCGTACTTTCTCAACTGGCGATGCTTTCTGTGTCGGCTTTTTATTTTGTCTTTGTGGGTCTCAGCAAGTCATTTGGGAATTCACACCCGTATTTAATTCTGGACTTCCTATTGGATGATAAACAAAATTTACGTAGGCTCGCGAAAAGGAATTTGATATTTATTAATGTTTGGTTTTCTGCCGGAACATATGCGTAGAGCCGGGTGCGCAAAGACCAGTTTTGGTCATTTGCTTTCTGGACCTCCGAGGGCAAACATCCGGTCCCTCGCTTTGCTCGGTATCACCACAATATACTGCCTCAGCTGCTACTGGAAGCGGCAATCGTCTTGGCCGACAAACGATGAACACAGACACACGTATATATAAGAATATTGACTTATATTTTTATTCTTCGTTTGACACGGTTGTGTTGAGGAGGGGAGAGTAGCCAGGGAGAATCACGCACACGCAGGAGTTGTCGAGAGTTCTATTCTCTGTCTGTCTTCTGATGCCTCTTGACTCTATTGACATTGCATTTAAATTCTTGGAGATTGTAGCTGTCAGGGAAGCAAGTATACGGAAGGGAATTCCAAAGAAGGGAAGTGCGAGAAAAGAAGCTGATGGAGTAGAAGCTGCGATTACATTTGATTGGTTTCACTGTAAAAGGGCGGGACCTAATTGCTAGTCTAGTAGCTCGCGTAAATTCATGCAGAGGGGGCACCAGAGAGCTAACTCATTGGAGCAGAAGCCGTGAAAGTATTTGCGAGAAAGTATATCGGTGAGAAAGTAACTGGAGTTGAGCTACCATGTCGGGATCGATTACATTGTAAATTCTCCGTTGAATACTGTCAAGAACATCGAGATGAATAGCAGGGTCACCCGACCAGATGTGACAGCAGTATTCAATACACGGGCGAATGGTAGATTTATATATGTGCAAGATGGATTCAGACGAAAAAAAAAACAAACAAACTTCCTGGCTCTACACAGTGAAACGACCTTCTTTAGCAGCAGATTTAGCTATGGATTCATTGGAACCATTCCACTTATGTCAGCTGAGAGAAGCAGTGTTTTGCTTTCAGGGAGACTAACCTGATCCATGCTGATGGGGGTAAGAGCGATTGTCTATGATGGTTAAAGGATAACAGTTTAGTTTTGGAAGCATTAAAATTTATAAACCACTTCTTAGCTCAGTTTACTACAGATTGGATTCCTTTTCATGATCAGCAGCGAGGTTTGCTTTGTCAGCCTCGGCAGATTTATTATCGAAGGCTATCGAGTTGGGGCTATCATCAGCGTATATGCCTACTTGGGATCTGATTCCATTAGGGAGATCGTTGATGAAGATCATTCCAGTTGCAGAAATATGATATATGCAAGAAGGCGATCATTACACCGTTCGGCTTTCTTCGAATTTATCAAAATGCCTTTCATACTTCGAAATTAGACGCAAACATTTCAGGGATTTATCGACGAGTTTTTCAGAGTACTAAATTTTTTTTTCTTTTTTTTTTTTTTTGCATATATTGATGATTTGCTGATAACTAGTGTTACGAGGATGCATTTATATATAAAAATAATAATATGTCTAAAAAGTTGTAGTCAGGGATTCTATTGAGTCCTACTTGTTATTCTAAAAGATTCTAGAATATGTAATTTAGGTGTTAGCCCCTGTAAAAAGAGGTTTTGGGAAGAGACTATTCAGTTGTTACCAGGGTTTGCTGATGTTATCAACTCCGGTTGTAATTCAGGGATTTATATTCAGCCAAAAGAATCTGTAAGAAAAGTTGCCGACCAACTAAAACCTGAAAGACAACCTCATGGAACTGTATGGGTAAATACATATTTTTGACTCCTTCATTGACCAAGCTAATAATTATTCTTTATATACTCATTTAAGGATTTCTAAAGAGTATAGTACTTATACGCCAACTTAACTGGGTAAATATATTGACACCTTACCTCCCCCTTCCCTCCTCGTAACACTCGCCAGTAGTAAATTCTATGTTTCTTGTTTTGAATGCAACAAAAATTGTATATTTGTAAATATTTTATTTGGTGTGATTTGTAAATTAAATATTTGTCTGTGATTTTATCTCTGAGTTTTGGTCAATCGTTTTTTTTCCCTTTTGTTACACTTAACACGTAACACTATTAAGGACAAATTAGAGCATTCTACATACTTGCAAAAAGTATTTGAAAACTGACTGAATAAGAAATAAGAATTAATCGAGAAAAAGGCCTGATTGGAGTCTGACAAATCTTTTTAGGACATATTATCATGCAGGAAGAAGTTACATTTGTCCAAGAGAAAGTTAACGCTATTTTCGATTTACCAACGCTGATATCGGTGCGACAGCTCAGGCATTTCACCGGACTTATCAATTTTTACAGAAATCATATTCCTAAAATAAACAGTTTATCACCATCACTTCCTTATTAAAAGAAAAGAATAAAAATATCAAATGAAATGATGAACAAACTCAAGCAGTTGAAAAGACAAAAAAGTCTATATTGAATTACGCTAAACGAGATTATTTGCGTAATGATGACAACATCCAATTGACATTAGCAACTGATTATAGTGCTGTAGTAGTGCTGTAGCGGTTGGGACGGTTTTACACCAAGTAAGTGGAATCGGCGTACTGAGTTCGAATTCCAGTTGAATTCCTTGCAATCACTTACGCACAAATACCCTTGTGAAAGGTATTAATCCGTCTCTTCCTTCCAGTTATGGGCTAAATAATAGGACAGATTGGGTTCTATAGCCTTGGTCGGCAACCAGTCTACTGCAGAAAGCAATAACAACCTACTGCGGTATAATCTTCTACCCACTCAGTCATGTTTCTTTCGAGACATAATCGCCCAAAGCATCACGTATGGCACTTAACTGAAATGATATCTCTAAGCCTATTTTATTTGTTTCTTCTAAAATGACTCCAGTTCAAAGGAATTACATCACTTTCTCCAGAGAACTTTTAGCTGTGAGAAAGTGTCAGCATTAATTAGAAGGTAGAGACTTCGTGATTTCTACTGATCACAAACCTTTAACTTATGCATTGAATTTTACTTCATGCAAATACTCATCGAGGGAATTGCGTCAAATTGATTTTATTTCGCAATTTACCGCAACAATGAAACACATTCAGGGATAGGATAACAGTTGCAGATACTTTGTCTAGAACATCACTTCATTTAGATAAATCTGTTTTCAAGAATGAGCAAAAATCAGATAGAACCATGGGATTAGTGATGCAAGGAACACCATTTCAGTTGACTAAGTTACCATCGCCTATTAGCAATAAAATGATTTTGTGTGATACTAGTCTTAATACATCATGAAGACCTGTTGAAGAGATGCAAGCAAGAGAACATGGGCACCGTCATTACAAGAAGGCGGTGGAGATGGATTGGGCATGTGCTCCGGAAAGATCCACAGTCAATCACAAGAACAGCACTGCACTGGACCCCAGATGGCAAAGGAAAGAGAGGAAGACCAAGAACGGCATGGAGAAGTACGGTGGAGAATGAGATGAAAGCCATGCAGTATTCTTGGGGTTCATTGACTAGTCTGGTCCAAGATAGGCAGAGGTGGAGAAGCTTTGTTGCTGCCCTGGGTGTAACGGATGATGATGATGATGGTACTTAAGAACCCAAGACCTTATATTACGTCAATATTATGCAAAGCTATTTTCTAAAACTTTCATGACATTTCTCACCCAAATCTAAGAGCAACAGTTGATCACACAGCAATTCGGATAGCCCAGTATTACGACTGACATACGAGACTTGATTAAAAATTGTCTGTTCTGCTAGCGTCATAAAATTGGTAGACACACTAGGTCTTCCATGGGATATTATAGAGTTCCTGATGCACGCTTCACCAACGTTCATATCAACTTGGTACTTTTATGCCATTAAGCGGCTATCAATATATCCTCACTGCTGTCGATCGCTAGTGGGGCAGCAGCATATCTGATCGAATATACAAGTACAGAAAATGTTGTTACCACATTTCTCGACAGATAGAATTTACAATTTGGTGTACCAAACATGATCACGACAGATCGTGGTCCTCAATTTCAGTCTAATCTATTTAAGGACCTCACAAGAGTTCTAGGCATACATCATATCAAGACAACAGCATATCATTCAGGCGCAAATGGTACAGTGGAGAGGTTTCATCGTTAGTTAAACGTTGCATTAGCAGCTAAGAAAAACGATTGGGTAGAAAACTTGTCACTGATTTTATTGTCAGTACAGACATTATAAAACATAATTTGCGGTGTATCTCAGCAGGTATGGTTTTTGATACCACTATGGTCTTACCGGGCCAATTTTTTGAAAATAACAAGAACATTCAACCGTCGAAGATATTTGTCAAGAATTAAAATGAAAAATGTTGCTATTGCAATTTTCACCAACCAGGCAAGTATCTACAAAAATTAATATCCCAAAAGACTTGTACAATTGCGAAAGAAGTTTTTGTAAGCAATAGTTTCGTCAAGAAACCAGTAGCGTCGTATTAGAATGATCCTTACGCCGTTTGTTACAGAATGGATAAATGTTTTACAATTCTGCGCAATGATAAGAGAGAAACTAAATTCATTGATAGGATCAAACCAGTGTAGGGTACGTGTTCTTTTCGGGGTCACCAAATATGTAGAGTGCGTCGATGATGTTTATCAAATTGTCCTTGTGCCAAACACAACCAAAGTCCCCATAATTTAAAATATCAGAAAATTGGATGTTCGAATGTGGAAGACTAAAATATTTCGTTTTGTATGTTAAAGTAAAATTTTATTAACTAAACAGAATAACAAATTTGTAAGAAGTAAACATGTTCAAATGTACGTAGTTAAATGTTCCAGAGAAATAGTAGTAAGGAGTTAAATGAATCCAGATCTTATAGTTGATAGTAGCGTAGAGTGTGTGTATGTAGAAAGATTAACAGGTTACTAATAAAGCCTGTGTTCTGTTCCTTTTTTATGGCTGGCGAGAAAGTGAAAAGGAAGGTGAAGCGATAAAAGAAATTGTACTTATCGAACGTTAATATTCAGGAGTCAGATGAAGTATTTTGTTGTTGTTATTGTTGTTGTCGTCGTCGTCGTCGTCGTCGTCTTCTTTGTTGACCGTGAGAAAGTTGAGGATGGAGAAGAGGTAAAAGAAATTAGCATGAGTGAAGAAGAACGAATATGTGACGCGACCTTATGTCCGGGTCAGCAAATTAAAATTTCTTTAGTAACATCTTGCGTGTTCTCTCTTTGTGCTCCCATTTGACTGTTACTCGACATGCTTTCTGTTCTTTTATACCGATTCACCTTTTCACACTTCTCTCTCTGTTTTGCAAATCGCTTCCTTTCATTGGTTAGAAAATAAATTTAACATTGGATCGCGAAATTTGGCTTCGTCTTTTTCTTTCAGTATGGGGTCAATCCTTTTCCTATTTGTCAAAATTAAATTTCACACTTGATTGTGAATTTTTGCCTTGGTCTGGGTTTTTCCAAAATGTTTTCAGTCATTCTGATCCATTTATAGAATACAAATCCTATATAATCCACTAACCAATTAAAAAACACAAAATAAATTGCACACCCTCAATCAAATTCAAACGACTAAAAGCATTTGGGAAAAACCCAAAGTAAAATTTCACACTCACAAAAGTGGATTCAAACGACTTTGGAAAAACCCAAATAAGAAAAATTCACAAAATTCTGAATCCTGATTGGATTAAAAACAGCAAATTCATATATGATGTATTTTCGCGCCTAGATGTGAAAAGGCTTTCTAGTGCCGGCATCATGAGAAGCTTCTCTATTTAAACAACGACGCTAACCTGTCAAAGTCAGTCCGATATGGGAGCGGTTAGCTGAGAACCTCGTGGCAATATAACGAAAGAAAATTCAAGGGCACGTCACAATTTCATTTGACCTCTTCTTCCAACGTTCTTTCCTTCTTTTTCACTCCACGTCACAGTCAGTCAGATGGAAGCGGTAGCTGACAGCATCTCACAATGCAATGAAGAAACTTCAAGCTGACTCGCCTTTGCTGTCGATATTTTCTTCTTTTTCACTCCACGCCAACCCGGACGTAGGGCACGCCACAGCTTCATTCGATCTCTTCTTCCAACGTCCTTTTCTTCATTTTCACACCGCGCCGCCAAAGAGAACAACAACAACGACAAAATGGACGCGTTAAGTACAACTTCTTTATTTGTTTTGCCTTCTCTTTCTCTCTCAACCTGTCGCGACCCACTAAAAAGAGGAAGGAACAAAGACTTTACATTCTGCTACTACACAACCATGAACTCTAAACTTCTGCGGACATTTTAAATACCTACATTTCTCTTTGAACAATTTTAATTACATAACTGCATGCATTTTCTCAATGAACATTTTCTTTTCGCAAATATATTACAGTGTTCAATTAAAAAAATTTCGATTATATTTTCCTTCTTACACTTTTGTCATTTTATAAATAAATCTTTGCTTTGATGTACAACACATGGTATTTTATCCTTTCACATTTCAACAACCAACCTTCAACCTTCTGATATTTAAATTGTGGGGACTTCAGACGTGTTTGGCACAGGGCCAATTTACCAAGCATCACCGAGGCCCATACACATTGTTGCAGGTGGGCAATTTTGCTTTTTGCGTTTCAGTTAATTGTTGAATGATATAGGATTTGTATTCTATACCATCTTACATGGACACGAAAGATATGACAATTTCAGTTATCAACACTTTCAAGTGATATTACACTATAGCGGGTATATCTTATCTTATTTATTCTTTTCTAGTAGTAGTAGGATTCCGTTCTAGTGAAGGGTAGTAGTATACCGTAGCAGGTTAACGGAATTTGGCCTTATGGGAAGATAGCCCACTATAATTCATAAAATGATTATAAAATCAAGAAAGGCAATTTGAGTATAAAATAACATTTATATATACACATTTCAATTAATGTTTTACAATTAAAGCAATACTTGAATACAACTCCAACGGAGGTTACATTGTTCATAACAAATAATGATGAGCTGAAAGAGATTAAAGACTTAGGAGTGTGGAAGCATCTTGAAGGTAAGGGGATGTTCATTTTGAAGTTGCCGCTTCTAAGGTCAGTAAGTACTTTTGAGGAAAGTCTTTGAAGAGGTCAATAAGTACTTTTGAGAATAGGGAGAAAGAAAGAGGTCAGTATAGTAGCAGCTCGACTTAAGTCAAGGGGATATTAAATACACTCTTCTCCACTCGTCTTCCCGTCTGTCTAACGATACTTTTTCTCCGCTTTTTATATCTGCCTTTTGGATCAAAACGCAGCTTGTTTTGGAATTTCATACTTGAATTTGATTCCGGGCTTCCCATTGGTTGGTAAATAAAATTCGCGTAGGCTCGCGAAATGGTAATTTGATATTTGATTAATTTTTATTTTTCAACCGGAACATCTGCGCGAATCCACCTGCGCGGAGGTGATTTTTATTCATTCGCTTTCTGGTCGGCATATAGCCAACATCAGGTTCATCGCTTTTGCTCGGTCGGTATCACCACAACACCACCCATATCGCAATCACAACAGGTGGAAGTGAAGATCGCTCCACAACACACAGCACCGCTTTCTACGAGATCTGGGAGAAAAGTTTCGTGGACTAAACTTCTTAAAGTTGGTAGGGTATTATCGTCGACCGGAAGTTACCGTCTCAAATTGAGGAGTCTCATGACCACATCCAGGCATCTACTTATAGCCTTCAAGTAGCACTTCCGGTAGCGTTTTGAAATATTCGGAAAAGAAAATTAATATTATTATTCGATCGCTGACAGCGCTTTCCTCACATTCTTTTTTTGAGAGTCTCATTTTTGAGCTAGCAGCTGTTGGCAGTAAACTATAAATACGAAATATAACAAAGGAAGGCGTCCAGAAGGGGATTCGAACATGGATCATTCATCAATTGAACTAGCATTTCCGCTTTGCCGATGTAGATTTATGATTACGTGTATTTCCACACAACTACATTCACTCATTGTACATATACACACGCGACAATCACGTGATAATCTTGCTTTCCCGCTTGTTTACGGGATGTATATATAGCAGACACGTGGTATACTCAGGGACAGTTGCAGCAGAACCAGAGAACACAAAGCAAGGCAGTTTACAGTGCCCCAAATAGCAGCATGCTATTGCGGGGTTCGCGCTCTTTAGTATCAAGCAATTCTCTCACACACCTGCACTAATTTCAGGACGCAAGTAGAAGCCTTTTTATTTCTTTAAATAACACGTGTACAAATTCCTACAGTTGGCACCATAATCTTAACACGCACAATATGTAAGACCAACTCATTTTCTCTTACTAATCATTCTTCTGAACTTTACAAAGATGAACTTATCAATGGACTCAGACATCTTCGCCAATCTTCTATCAAAATTATTCCTAACACAAATTACATATGACACTGATAAATCTTCCAGTGACAAAGAACTTTACAACTTCAATTGCTGTAACACAATCCTATGCAGAGAATGAAAGACATGTTTAAATCAGATACATTCAACGTCTGTACAAAGTATGTCATTCTTGTTATTTGTTAATACACTTTTATAAATACAAATAATGCTTTGACCATTTTATTCCATGCTCTATTTGTTAATTTCATGAATGATTTCAACTGTATAAAATAATTGTTGGAATGCAGGAATTTAGTTAGGAAGTTCTTAGGAAAATGGCCTTGTGCCATGTGAAATTCAAACCTAAAATTACTATGCATTTGAGGCTCCAACAGATTCTCTAGCAAAGTTAAGTTTAAACTACTTTTCATTTATTAAACACACCTCAATGTGTGTGACAACTGTGTAAGTGAACTTTTCCTTTCTTCTCAAACTCGCTACAAAGTGTGTAAAACATCAAATAAATTGTCTTGCGTTTCATTTAGAAACTAAATTTGCTTGTTTAATTTAATTTTAATGCATTGCATAAAAATTATCGTGTTATGTTGTTTCCACACACGAAAACACACCCACCTAAAGTTTTGAGAAACAATATCAATAGTTTTTTGTTTTTTATTTTGTCTGGAATAATTAAATTTTGAATGAAACTTTTATCAATATTTAATGTTTTTCTTTTCAGGAAAGAACACAAATTTTTGCCAGTCAACCGAGACTCATCATAAATGCGGGAAAGAAAATATTTTCAACGATTTATCTCTAAGTTTCCAAGTTTTCTAATCCGATCAGAGTTGATCGGATTATCGCATGTCACGGAGGTCCTTGGATTAGAATACGATCACAACACAAGAAAGCTCTTTTAGTTTTAACCTAAATACCATGCCTTCTAAATAAATAATGGATTGATTGATAGAAACAGAAGCAATTTAATGCGTCTAAAACATTCTGAACAAACTTTGGTTAAATTAAAAAAAAAATAAATAAATAAAATAAAATAAAAATAAAATAATTAAAATGCATCTCTCCTAAAAACCTACTAGTCAGACTACACAACTTCTCGTGCATTTTTCAAAAACTAAAAGAAAAAATATCTTTCCTCTCTAGTCATATTTCGGAGCAAATATCTTCCACTTAAGAGTTCTACTCAGTTACTCAAGTAGAGAGTCGTAAAATAAAAAGTAGGGGAGTTAAATCACATCTTAAAAAGTGAGAATGTGTTAAAAACAAAAAAACGAAACAAAACAAAAAAAACTAAAAAAAGCAAACAAACAAAAAACGAAAACAAAAAACAACTCAACAAACTAGCCAACAACGAAAAAAAGTAGCCCAACATCAGGATTTAATTTAAACGTCTTATTATTATTAACCACCGATATTAAATTTTTAAAGATTTTCGATTTTATGCTTTTTTTTTTATTTTGTTACATTTTGTTTTATTATCCTAAAAATGAATATTTTTTAAACCATCAAAACATATTCTTGTTCTTATTTTCAAATACCGATTTTTTTATGAAAGGAGATCTAAAAAAGACTTTTTCCACATTTTGGAAGCTAATGTTTCGGGTGGGGAATGAAGTTTTTTTTAATTTTGAATGCCTGTAATGATTTTCAGCCCATGAGCATTGTTATCGATTTAGGCCAAGAAGCAAAATTTACTCTTCTTGGGTCTAATAAATTAGAGAGTGACTGTGTATATGTGTTTTTTTTTAGGTGGTGGGGGAATGAATATCACTGTTGGTCCACCTATAACACCGTGAATGCTACTAAATAGGACAAAAAAGAAAAAAAAAATCAGCCTAGGCTAATTAATTGTGAACATGTAAAAAATTTTTTTACCTTAAAAAAGTCATAAACATTATTAAAATTTATATGGTTTGTGATTAATTAAACTATAAAGAAAAAAATTGTATTTTTTTCCTTTTTTGTCATTGTTAGTGAGAAAATACACTTAATTAACATTTTTTAACAACATTCTAAGTAAAATTAGCCAACCAACCTTTTTTCTTCTTTGATGTTTTGAATCTCGGCGGACAAAGGAAGGCCATTGCTGAAAAAAAGTTTTTTCACTACATACAACGTAGACGCCAACTGAAGTTGCAAAACATGTTTTTCTTTTTTAAGTTTTTATCATAAAGACTCTTTATCAGGCGTTTAAATCTCTATTGCACGATCGATTTTTCTTATTTCTGACCAGGACACCTGTCGAGGCCAGCGGCCATAAACAATTTTGTCGATAAACAACACTTTAACAAATAATAAAATAGTGGGGCTTACAAATCTTGTGTAAAGGATCTATGTACTTTCTTTTTTTCTTCCTCGTTCTGAACACAGGTAACAATAACCTGCCACAACCTGTATCTCTCTACCTATGTCATCAGGTGACGAGTAAGGTTGGCGCTGCTACTTGTCGGCATTTCTTAATTAATGAACGGGATGAAACTGAAAAGAAAAAAAGCAAGAGAGAAACGGTGGATTAAAAATTTAAATCTTGCCTTGAAAAATAACCACAAAAGATTACAGATTCGAAATAAAATCTTAGAATTAAAGTTTATTTTTTCCTGGAAAGAAAACAATTGCTATATTATTAGGTTTTTTTTTTAATGTCCAAACGAAACGATTATTTTATTTTTACCTGTTAGCAAAATTATTTTTGTTCACCGATTTAATTGGCCACGAGTCCTTGTAGATGAAGCACTTTTTCGTCTTTAGCTCAACCATAGTTTAAAACTTTGAAATTTACACAGCAGTGCGTTCGAATGAGGAGACCTATTTATTAAATATCAATTGATTATGTCTTGTAATTGACCGAAAACATTAATATTGCTTTCTTGTTTGCTAAAATGTTTGGCACTAATAGGTGTGCTAGCCAAGAAAAGATTATCCTCAGTTTACATTTGCCACGTTATGGGCATTACTATATCCATTATATAATAACGTTAATACACGGACGAAGCAGTATCGCTGAAAGAAAAGAAATGACAAACATGTTTTGTTCTTGAACAGATTTTTATACTGATAAGTAACACTCAAAATTATGTACAAATAGTTACGTTTGTTCCGCACAGATAAACTATAACACATGTATGAACAACAAGCAGTGTGAAAAAAATTGAAAAAAACATAGGGTTTTACTTATTTAACAAGAATGCGAACTGCTGGAGGATTCTTCTATGTTTCTGGAGAAACCTTATCTTTTCCAAAGGGAAAACGGTGCGATCTTGTGATGCGGCCATATTTATATATCTAAACGTGAATTCGATCAGGCCGGATTTATATTCGATGGCTCTGGTGAGGATATATTTCCCAACGGTAAAGCAGCGAGTCATGGCTATTTCCCAACGAGAAAGCTGCGAATCAGAGATAGTCTTTATCTGTTGGAAAACGGCGAGGCCATCTTTTATATTCCTCATTTCTTGGATTCGGCCTTGTGTCAGACTTAACCGAACTCCCTACAGCTTACAAGTTTTATGCAGAGTTATAATCATCAGAAGGTTGGTTGTCGGCAGGTTGGAATATGTAGAATTAGTCCAGAAGAGTGGAATAATAAAATATACATTTTGAATGTTAAGATAGAAATTTATTAAGGGGAAAGAATAACATAAGTTGTAGGAGTTAATGTGCAATTAGAAACATTATTGAGAAGTTATGAGTAGAGTTCGTGTTCAATGATAAAGTTGAGTTAAGGGTATCGAGAGTTGAAGAAATTGTTCGTAGTAGTAATTGTTGAAAGAGATAAGGAGAAAGAGAAAGAGGATAATGTCCGAGTCAGTTGAAGTTGAAAGTTACATTTTAGTGTTGTCTTTCTCGCTGCTTCCATCTGACTGAATTGACTGACGTTGATGAGGTCCTTTTATTGTAATCTAGATATTTTCGCATTTACACGCGAAGTCCTTTTGGTCTTGCAAGTCGCTCCCATTCATCAAAAATCATTTTAACACCTACTTGCGAAATCTGGTTTCGACTTTTTCTTTAAGCAGATGGTCAATCCTTTTTCTATTTAGGAAAAACCAGGATTTCACACGTCGTTGTGAATTTTTGTAAAAGTGAAGAAGAAGGTTGGGTTTAATTAATTTCTTATCCGCTATGGGCTTGTATGCTACTGCACATCAGTAGGCCAGTTTAACCACTCCCGTTTTGACACCATACGCTAACTAAACGACTGACTACCTTCGTCACCAGCGATCGTTACATGACCTACATGACTTAATCTCACCTGAAGGGAGATAATATCCCTACAGTGCGGATGTTGTGCTTTCTCCTACGTCGGCTATAAATGGGGAAAGAGAAACCGCAATGTTTATTTGCATGTGAACTAACGTCTGGAAAAAAAAAACGTCAGAACTTTGTTTCAAATTTGATAATATTTTCGACTTTTCACAATTTTTCTTTTTAAAAGTTAAATCCTTGACATACATATTCCTATTAAAAGAAATATATATTGACAGGAACTTTCATTATTTTGCTACTCAGTCAGTTAAGTGCCATAAGTGATACACGCTTGGGCGATCATGTCTCGAAAGAGGCATGACTGACTGGGCAGAAGATTATCTCGCAGTAGGTTGCCATTGCTTTCTGTGGGAGGCTGGTTGCCAGCCAAGGCTATAGAACCCAATCTATCCTGTTATCTGACTCATAGCTGGAGGGGGAAGAGATGTATTATATTAAGTATTAATTAGTGGGGGATCAGTTTATTACTTCATAACAATAGAAAACTGACCCCCCACTTTATGTCCAGTAGAAGCCTTAATCATGTTTCCAACTATTATATTCAGTCAGTCAGTTAAGTGCCATACGTGATACACACTTGGGCGATCATGTCTCGAAAGAGACATGACTGATTGGGCAGAAGATTATCCCGTACTAGACTACTAATGCTTCTATTATTCCCATTTAATAAATATTTTGTTAATTTGAGCACAGCACTGTCCTATATTGATTTATTTTTTATTAATGTTCACCTAATACAAGGCCCAAGAGATACTCAAGGTAGACAGTCGCTGAATGAAGTTGTCGTGTGAGCGGTAAAAAGTAGAGGCAAGGAGTGCAGTTTATGAAGATATACAGGCAAAATGACGACTTGAGGAGGTTCTCGGGAGCTTGTTCCCCAAACTAGCGGTTGCCCGAAACGAACTTCCTCCTTACAAATGGAATATAGCAATGATTTGTATACATGTCATGGTGGGTATTAGATGTGAAGATTTGAACTAGAAGAACTAAATAATCTGGTTAGAACGTTTGCCATGGAAATAGTGATAAAGCAGCAAGAGAATTTCTATTTTTTCCGTAGGCAGAAAGCGAAACCAAATATTCCATCAAAAGGGAAATACCAGATGCTTTTACAAATCCTTCTTAAAGTATTTGGTTATTTGTCGATTGTTGTTGAGCCTTTAGTTGCCAGTGAACTTGTGAACGGATTTTCGGCACTCTACGCCCTCGTCAGGTTGATCAACTTTGACGATGGCGTAGAGCGCCGAAAATCCGTTCACAACTTCACTGACAGCTAAAGGCTCAACAACAATCGACAAATAACCTAATAATTCAACAATGTTGCTCAAAACGAATGTGAATACGTTGAAGTTTTTAAAGTAAATTTAGCTTATTAGTATTTAAAAAGTGAAGTGTAATAAATTGTCTAGGACAGCATCCTTCCGATAAAGTTTATGTGTGGCAGATTTTGAGTGGATAATGATTATTAAAAAAGGTAAAATTAGATCTTCTTTTACTATGTGCTGCGTCCCTTCCGAACGTGGACGATCATAACTACCCACAACCTCCTATCCTGTACATCTCTTAATAATGTTTTTCTTTTTATCCTTACTCACATTTCCCGTTCTTCCATCCATTTACAGACGCTCGTCAAGAAGGTACGCGCTACTACACTGCCTCCCTTCGTTCTTTTCGCCTCTGATATATCTTGTATCAAAATTTAAAAGCTCTCTTTCTCATTATGTGTCTCAGAAATTCCAACGTTCTGTTTATAATTTTTCGTTGTGAAAATTTTCTGATCAATTTGTCGAACTATGGCTTTGTTTGCTTGGCGATATTTATTATCCGTCTATTTATAGAGATGATGAAATTTTGCTCTTCTTGCTATTTATTTATTTAATTATCTATCACCACAGTTAAACAACAGAAATTAAAAAAAAATACTTTTATAATCGACTAATCACAGACTTACAACGAAACTAAAAATCTACACCTGTTTCGATTTATTGATCACCCCTCTTCTTTACTGTCTTACTCCCATACCAGACTTACTGTAATTCTGTTAATTCGCAACAATCTTTTACTAAAGTCCAAACAATTGAAATTTAGACATGGAGTTAGATAAACAAAAAATTAAGTGATGTTTCCTAAATCTCTAATCAACTGTTGCTCTCATCGTCTGATTGTAGTGGACAAGAAATTAAGAATTAATATCAAGTTTCTTCTTCGCTTTTACAAAAATTCACAACGACGTGTGAAATCCTGGTTTTTCCTAAATAGAAAAAGGATTGACCATCTGCTTAAAGAAAAAGTCGAAACCAGATTTCGCAAGTCGGTGTTAAATTGATTTTTGACCAATGGGAGCGACTTGCAAAACTTGAGAACTTCGCAAGTCAGTGCGAAAAATCTGAATGCAATAAAAGGCCCCGGTCAGCGTCAGTTAAGACAGTTAGTCAGATGGAAACAGCGAGAAAGACAAATCTAAAATGTGACTTCAACTTCAAATCGACCCGGAGATAAGGTCAGGTCGCACCTTGTTCTCTTTCTCCTTCTTTCCCGTCTACTGATTTCTTCTACTTCTTCTTCTCCACCCAAAAACATTCCTACTGAATACATACATACGTACGTATGTACGCATATACTCTTTCAACAATTACTATTACGAACATTTTCTACAAATCTTGATACCCATATTTTTCTCAATGAACACGAACTCTACCCTTAACTTCTTAATAATGTTTCTAATTGCATATTAACTCCTACAACTTGTGTTATTCTTTCCTTTTAATAAATTTCTATTTTAAAATGAAAAATGTATATTTTTATTCTTACCCTATTCCAAACAATTCCACATATTCCAACTCTTTTGAGACATGATCGCCCAAAGCGTGTATCACGTATGGCACTTAACTGACTGAACATGGAATTACTACTACTCCCATCCTGTACTTAGAATTGCTACTACATCTATACAATACAACTTAAATTATAAATACAGGTAAATATAGTCACAACAAATCCCTTGAAAATGGCTCATGAATTGTTCAAAAGTGCTTGGGACGATCGTCATGATGGACAGTTTCAACAATCTCTTGGTCCCCCACAAAAGAAAAACTGTAAGAACATTAGAAAAACTGAATAAAATATTTATAAAATTTTCATCATTTTGAATAGAACATGTATACAAGACAGATTGCTGTCTAAATATGTAACACACATATAGTGGGTTGCTTATCTATTCTTTTCCTGTTTGTACTGGGTGTCCGTTCTAGTGAAGGGTAGTAGTATATTGTTGCAGGTTAACAGAATTTGGCTTTGTGGTAGATAGCCCACTATAAGTCATAAAAGGATTATAAAATCAAGAAAAGCAAAGTGAGTTGAAAAATAACATTTTTATATATACACATATCAATTAATGTTTTTACAATTAAAGTAATACTTGAATATAGGTCCAACGGAGGTTAAAATGTTCATGGCAAATAATAAGCTGAAAGAGAATTAATGCGTAGGAATGTGGGGAGCGTTTAAGTGAGGAATGTCTTTGATGTAGTCGCTCCTTAGGTCAGTAAGTAGTTTTGAGACAGGGGAGAAGGAAAGAGGCAAGCGTAGTAGCCACTTGACTTAGGTCAAGGGGATATTGATTACACTCTTCTCCTGAGGTCTGCCTGCTGGGTCTGTCTGTATCTGCTTTTTATATCTTCTTTTTGGATTACAGCAGCTCGTTTGTGATTTCACACGTGTATTTGATTCTGGGCTTCCCATTGGCTGATAAATAAAATTCGCGTAGGCTCGTGAAATGGAAATTTAATATTTGATTAATTTTTATTTTCCAACCGGAACATCTGCGCGGACCCGGATGCGCAACGACGACTTTTGGTCATTTGCTTTCTGGTCGTTATAGAACAAACATCCGGTCCATCTCTTTTGCTCGGTATCACACACACACACACACACACACACACACACACACACACACACACACACACACACACACAGCAGTGGTAATAAGGCGTTGAAAGTTTTTTTTTAAACAATAGAAAGATTCCTACTGGAATTCCAGGCGAGCAGAAAATGTGAAATCTTGGAATAAATACCCCTACTAGTATTCAAAACAACACAAATAACATCTTTATACAGTCAAACATGAAGAGAAATTAACTACACCGAAAAACACTCCCCCCCCCCTTGAAAATGGCAAAAGAAGAAAAATATTCGGGAAAATGGACAATACGGACATTTTGCACTCCCTTTTATAGGCACCTCCACTTTTTCAGTAGAAATTTTCGATACCTACTTTTAAAATGAAATTTTTAAAATGAAAAAACATTCTTAAAGATTTCATTATAAATTTAATTAAAAGCTTAATGATTAAATTTATTATTTCCATTACACCTATTAATCGGAAAAATAAGTAAGAATGCTGGAAAAATTAAGGCCTTCATAATGCACAAATCATTTTTAAAATTTCATTATAGTATTAAAAGAAAAATATAATAATTTAAGAATTGGTATTGGATGTTATCTCGGGATGAGTAATCGGTAGGGCTGAGTTCAAATTCTAGTTGCATTCACTTACACGCAAAAACCTTCTCTTCTCCCTCCAGTTATGGGGTAAATAGCAGGACATATTTGGATTGATACATAGTTGGGAACTTAACTGACTGACTGAATATGTTCTCAAACAAAAATAAAATATGTCGAATTTGTCTTGCAGGTTGTATTTGCCGACCGTTGTAAAAACTAAAAAACTGATCAAATTATTTTATGATTTAATAAATCGTGGGTAAGGTAATGATTGCGATTTGAAGTCGATTATATTTGTGAAATATTTAAACTAGTATTTTATTGCAATGTTAATAATTGATAATAGATACTTTTTATAACGTTATCATAAAAATGATAAAAAAAACCCATATACAAGAAAAAACAAGACTCTTCAGCATACACTGAATAATTAAGGGAGTTTACTTTGGAGATTTTATTTAAAGAGTTACCTCCCTTGTATATATTATTTTTTTTTTTAACGCGTGCCGTTTGAAACTATGATTCTAGACAAATCACAAATAGGAATTCAGTAATCTTTGTTTAACACAACTAAATTATCGTAACGAAGCTGCAATTGTTACCAGAATGCATATCAAAAGTGGCACGATTGTAGTTGGTCATTTCCATAACGGATTTAGCTTATTCATGACACTTTAACTAACTTCCTGTTTTTTGTGAGTATAAACACTTTTTTTGTTTGATGAGATTTTATAAGCTCCTGGTACATCTTACTCGCTAATAATTTTTGGTGGACTCGTGTGAGTTCAAAGGAAAAATAAAACATAGAATTTGAACAAGGAAATATGCGCAAATACATTTTACAAAAGAAAAGATAAATGATTGGTTGGTTCATGGCATATCCACCTCGGCGGGTCTTTTATTGCCAACTAAATTTTTTTTAATTTAGTTATTGCTGGTAATACCTTTTTCTTTCAACAATTTATTGTTGTTTTTATATAAGTTTTTGTGTCTAGTAATACTTGTTTTCAAAACAAAATTCACTGGGATTTGTTTTGAAGGGCATGGTCTCCAAGTCTTACTCTGTTATTTAACCCATAACTTTCCCAAGAGTACTAGTGCTTAAGTGAAATGCAGAGTATTCAAATTCAACTGGAATTCGAACTCGGCTCACCGTTTTCTCTTTCCGAGCCGATATCCACTGCACCACAATACACATCCGTCACTAAGCGTTTACAGCACCTGGTATTCCCAAGCGGCCACCCATCTAAGTACTGACCAGGCTCAACGTTGTTTAACTTCGGTGACCGAGCGAGAACCGGTGTATTCAACGTGATATGGCCGTAAGCCAAAAAATAAGCGAAATGAAAATGTTTAAAGCAACCTTCAGTGTCGGTAGTGTAGTTTATTACTGACATTTTGTTCAAAGAGCAGAAATAATATGTCTTTTCGGCGAAAAGTTTTCGCCATGAAAAGTCACCGAGTAAAAGAGATTTTTTGTCAAATCCCGCCGTCTGTGATTGTCATCAGCGAGCGGTAATCCAACAATGATCCACCCCCCCACCAGATTGAAGAAGATTCACTTATGAAATCTGATTTGTTATGTATGTTTCTAAATGTCGTGGTCAATGTACAGTGCGACCACTTTTTGTTGTTGTTGTAAATATTGAAATTTGAGGTGAATGTGCAGCGGATAAGCAATTAATTAAATCAACTCTCATCACGTTTACAAAAATTCACAACGACGTCTGAAATCCTGGTTTTTCCTAAATAGAAAAAGGATTGACCATCTGCTTAACCAAAAGTCAGTCGAAACCACATTTTGCAAGTAGGTGTTAAAATGATTTTTGACCAATGGGAGCAACTTACAAGACTTGAAGACTTAGCGATCCAGTGCTCAAAAGGACATATAAAGGACTTCACCAGCATCAGTCAGACACAGATGGGAGTCGAGAGACGAAAGAACAAAAATGTAACCAACTTCAAATCGACCCGGAGATAAGGTCAAGTCGCACCTTGTTCTCTTTCTTCTTATTTCTTTCAACAATTACTACTACGAACAATTTCTTCAACTCTTGATACCCATAACTTTATCATTGATCACGAACTCTACCCTTAACCTCTTAATGATGCTTCTAATTAAACATTAACTTCTACAACTTATGTTATTCCTCCTTTTAATAAATTTCTATTTTAACATTCAAAATGTATATTTTATTATTCCACTCTTCTACACTAATTCACACATTCCAACTGACTACCAACCTTCTGATGATGAAAAGCCTTCTGATGATAATTCTGCATAAATCCTGTAAGCTGTAGGGGGTTCGGTTAAGTCTGACACAAGGCCGAATACAAGAAACATAACCAGCCCCTACGTTACAAGGGTATGTTGTCTTTTTGGTTTGTTTTGATCTGTGTCGGGAGTTTGAAATTTTTTTTCAATGTTAGCAGGTTTTGATCAAATGATACGGTTTTTTTGTTCTTTTGTTTTTTTGAATGGTAAAATATTTTTTCATATTGTTCCAACACTTTTACGTGGACCTGAATAATTTGGGAGTAATGGTTTATTAACCATGTCATTCCCGAGAAAAATATATTCGCATGATTGCTTGGTCACACATTTAGAGGGTGTAAAAGATACCCTATTTAAATTGTCTTTTAATTTGTTGACAAAGTCCATAGATGGGAGCTATATTTTTTCTACTTTAGAGTATTGACCAGGTAATGTCAATGATGTTTCAGAAACCATGTCTGCTAGCGTGCAGTGTAGGCCTTCTTTTAAAGTATTTCGAATTGATAGGAGGGTAATAGGTAGGTTATGAACCCAGTTGTAAGAGCCAATCTTTGTGGCTAGTTTAGTTTTTAACTGTTTGTGGAATCATTCTACAATTCCATTGGAACAAAGATAGTGTGCAGCTGTTCGGATATGCTTGACTCTGAGTAGGCTGACAAATAGGATATTGCCAGCAACAACGCTTTCATTGAAATGGCTTCCACTCGCTCGTTAAGATTAACTATGGCTGACTGTAGTTGCTGGATTTGGCTCGATTTTTACATTAATCGGATTCTGGATGGCGTTGATGTTGTGAGTGTCGGCATTTTCGCAAATCTTGTCAGCAGTTCTTGCTAGTTTATCCACGTTTATTCCAAACAAGGGGTTAATAATTGTGTCACTTGGTTCGGCAGCTTGTTCGGCTATAGTCACAGTAAAATATTCTCCGGAAAAATGTGAGGCTCGAGAAGACTCCTCATGTGTCTCAGGAGTTGAGAAGGTGTCCAAATTTTTAATGGAGACGTTATTTGACAATTTCTTTTTTTCGGACTCGCCAATCCGGTTTAATATTGTTTGTCCCAGTTGGTCTTATGGATTCTCCCCAGTCACTTTCGCAAGCGACCTCTGTTGGAAACTTTTCAACAACGTAGGTGAATTTCGTCTTCTGTGAAGTTACTCTCCTTGCCGTAAAAATGACTTGCGGTTAAGCGAACCATATGTGTATATCCAGTGGATTGATTGAGGGTAGCTGTTACGATAACGTAGCTTCAATCAGTCCTCTCATGTTTACTGATATGTTGAGGAAGAATATTCGTCCTTTCTTTGCTACCGAAGTTGGAGTCTCACACTAACAAAATCTTGTGGTTGTAAGAAATCTTCCAGCAGATGTAGTGTTAGTTTATTATAAAAACAAAAAAAAAAGAGAGGATTAAGCTGGTTGTAACTCGGCTGGTGGATAATAATTATAGAAAATCTTGGTAGAAATATATTTTTACATCTGTTACCTCTCACTTATTTAATTTTATGAAATTTCGAGAAATTCATTTTTGCAGTGCTTAATGTTTATACTAGTATAAGTCCTTGAAGGACTTTGTAGTGGATAAGAAATTAATTAAAATTAAAATCTTCTTCACTTTAACAAAAAATCACAATGACGTGTGAAATCCTGGTTTTCCCAAATAGAAAAAGGATTGACCACGTGCTTAAAGAAAAAGTCGAACCCAGAATTCGCAAGTAGGTGTTAAAAGGATTTTTGACGAATTGGAGCGACTCCAAAAGGACTTCGCGTATAAGTGCGAAAATATCTAGATTACAATAAAAGTACTTCATCAACGTCCGTCAGTCAGAGTGTCACAGATGGGAGCCACGAGACAAACATCTAAAATGTAACTTTCAACTCCAAGCGACTCAGACATTTTCCTCTTTCTCTTTCAACAATTACTACTATGAACATTTTCTACGAATCTTTATACCCTTAACCCAACTTTATCATTGAACACGAACTCTACGCTTAACCTTCTAAAAATGTTTCTAATTGCGCATTAACTCCTACAACTTATGCTAGTCTTTCCCTTTAATAAATTTCTATTTTAAAATGCAAAATGTATATTTTATTCTTCTTACGCTATTCCACACAATTCCACAAATTCCAACCTGCCGACAACCATCCCTCTGATGATGAAAACCTTTTGATAATAATTCTGATGATAATTCTGCATAAATCCTGTAAGCTGTAGGGAGTTCGGTTAAGTCTGACACAAGGCCAAATTAAAGAAACATTAACCCAGCTCCCTACGTTACAACTTAAATCATCAGGTTTTTTGTAAAACAGGACTTCCAATTGCAGAAAATCTGCTCTGGATCGTAAAATAATAATTAAAAAAAAAACGCAGTAAAACTAAAACATAACCTAATCAGAAAATCTTTTAATTGCTTTTATAAATAAGATATACTAGCAGTATAGCTCGGCGTTGCTCGGGTATAATGAAAGCTTTAAAACTAATCCATGGTCCTGGAGCTCAGACAATTTGGAATTGGCACGAAAGACTAAAAAACAATAGTTGTTTCCAGTTAAAGCGAAACCGTAAACTGAAAGAAAAATGAATGGATGTAAGTCAAATTTTGATTTCCTGGTATCGATATCAAATTTTTTGCATATAAAATTTTTTGTAAGAACTGCAACCTTGAAACTTCTGAATATCGTTTCTTATGTCTTTGTCTATGAGTGTATCAAATTTGATTAAAATCGGACCACTCCTTATATAACCCGATTTTTTCGATTATCAATTTTCGATATTTATCGGGGGTCCCTCGACACAAAACATAGCTAAGAAGACTCGCAGACGCTTGCAGTACAATAGTGTAAATCTTCAAGAAAATCGGTTCAGCCGTTTCGGTGTCTATAGGTAACGGACACACACACACACACACAGAGTTCCATTTATAAATAAGTTTAGATTAGATTTAATGCCTTTATAAAGAAGAGGTAATTGTTATGTGTTATGTGCAGGAATAGAGTTCTTGTTCTTGTTCTTTTAAGTCTGTATTTGTCTTTTTGTTGTTGTTGTTGTTGTCGTCTGTATTTATCTTCTTCGTTACGCACTAACGGTCCGCCTTCTTCCACTGTTCGCGTTCCTTGTGCTTGTAGTCAAATTGAGGCTCTGTTTTTCTCTCTCGTGTCGTCCACGATTTGCGCACGCGTGAGCCTCCTTTTCGTTTCTTATGCGCACAGTCATTTTTGTGTCCGCTGCCATGATGTTTGCCTTGTCAAACGTTTAGTCATATCAATAGAACATGTCTCCGCGAACCTCTTTTTTGTCACGTCTAGTCTTTTCTTTCGTCCAAATCTTTTAATTGCTTTTATGAATAAGATATACTAATGCCTTTATAAAGAAGACGTACTCTTTTTTCGATGAGTTCTGAATTTATACAAGAATTGCTTTCGTTTAAAAAAATTGAATTAGAATAATCTATGAAGTTTGACAAATGTTAAAATCCTATATTAATTTGTAGGGTTAAGTGATAGTGCTGCTAAGTAAAAACTGTAATAATCATAAATGGAAAAGCCTACTACAATTCCGCAACCCCTTAAATTTTAAAAAGAATTTTGAATTACAAGGTATCCAAAAATGTTCTGTCCGTTTTTTGATTAGTCATGAAGTTGAAATATATACGAAATGCGTGTAGCAGTTGTTTTACAAATTCGGACAGCCGGAAGTAGGAACATCAGACGTTATAAAAAACATGCGCACTGTGCCCGGCCATCAGTTATAAGCCGGACAGCTGTGAAAAGGATGGAAATGTCTAGAGATCTCGTTCCGGACTGTTTGCTTTACGACTTCAAAGTGGGCTTATCAGCAGCTGCATCAAGTCGCCGCATATGTCAAGCGTTTGGGGTCAGTGCTGTGGATGAACGTACTGCAAGGCGTTGGTTTCGAAAATTCAAGCCGGGAGATTTGTCTCTCTATGATGAGCCTAGCAGTGGACGAGCATAGGTTTTGAATGACGGAGTCCTGAAGGCGGCCATTGAAGAGGACAATAGTCTAACGTGTGGTGAACTTGCAAGACAGTTCAACGTTTCCGATAAAACAGTTAGACTTCATCTGCACCGCCTAGGTAAGACGTACAAACTGAGCAAGTGGGTTCCGCAAACGCTGTTGGTGGTCCACAAGGGACAACGAGTGGCAGCTTGCGTGTCTCTGCTTTCTCGTCAACGTACCACATCCTTATTCAATCGAGTGCTTACCAGTGATGAAAAGTGGGTTCTGTACGAAACTCCCAAGCGTTCCAGACATTGGTTGTCTTCTCAGAATGCTGTCCCTCATACCACAAAATCGCCTATGCACCCATGCAAGATTATACTTTGTGCCTGGTGGACAGTTCAAGTGGTTCATTATGAACTGCTACCAACGGGCCAAACGGCCACTGGAGACCTATACTTTCAGCAATTGAAACGTGTGCAACAGGCATTGCGCCAGAAGGAGCCAGCACTGGTGAATCGCAAATATGTGCTTTTCCTCCAGCAACTTGGGTGGGAGACTTTGTGCCATTCACCTTATTCAACTGACCTTGCGCCATCCGATTACCACCTCTTCCACTCCCTGGATAATCATCTTCGTGGGAAATCCTTCACTAATGAAGCAGACTTGCGCAAAGCCCTCACGGACTTATTTGCGTCACCCCCCCCCCCCCGAGTCCTACCACAAGGGCATTGAACAGCTGAAGACACGTTGGCAGAAAGTGCTGGATGCTGATGGCGATTACTTCGAAGACTAAAATATAAGTTACACATACTGTGAAGCGTTTTCTTTTTTTTTCTTTAAAAACGAACAGAACTTTTATGGTTACCTTGTATTTTGTGAATAGAAACGTGCCGATTTTTGTAAATACAGCCGTCCATACACGACGTTATCAGACGATAAATGCGGTAATATAATAAATTTAAAATTTATTGGTAATTTCTTTATATTTTTTCAAGAAGTGTATTCGTAAGTGAGACAAAGTATCTAAAATTCAGCAAAATATTAGATCCCTTAGAATATTTTCCTATTTTTAAAGATTATTGGGTAGTTACAAAATTATATAATAAAGGCGTTCACGTTATATTCGTCTAAATTCCCAAATAGTCCATTGAGATAGTTGTTAACACCTCATAAAAATCACCCCTGTTTTAAAAATGCTTTTATACGATATCTAAAAATAAAAGTAAATAATATTTGCTTCAAAGCAAATTAGTTAAACTTGAAATCAACTCAGTCAGTTAAGTGCCATACGTGATACACGCTTGGGCGATCATGTCTCGAAAGAGACACGACTTACTGGGCAGAAGATTATCCCGCAGTAGGTTGCCATTGCTTTCTACGGTAGACTGGTTGCCAGCCAAGGCTATAGAACCCAATCTGTCCTGTTATTTAACCCATAACTGGAAGGAAGAGACGGATTAATACCTTTCCCAAGGGTATTTGCGCGTAAGTGAATGCAATGAATTCAATTGGAATTCGAACTCGGCTCTCCGATTTCTTGTTCCGAGCCGATATCCACTGGACCACCGCAACTACTTTTCCGAAAATAAAGTTTAAGAAAAATATATTTTATTTTTGAAAGATTTTTAATAAAAAGAATGATGTTGTGTTGATTGGTTCCCTATATGGCAGATTTTTAGCAATTTTAATAATTCTAATCAATTTAAATCCGGTTGCAGCAAAGTACTTTGCTTGTTGGAAATATTAAATTTAATCTCAGTCTAAATTTCTGCGATGAGAAGTTACCCTTACACTGTTTATATTTAAATAAAGGATTCAGTTTAGAATTTTTTGTAGGTTTCCCAGATCAATATACACATGAAAATAGCCAGTGCAAAACAAAGATGAGGACAATAGTCTGAATATAAATAGTGTAAATAATCAATTTTATCTACTGGCTTAAAACTAAAACTAAAATAAAAACTTCAAAAAAGATTTTTCATTTTTAAAAATGCATTTTAAACTTTAAGTATCACATTTATTTGCAGGTATCTCGTTATAAGTTCTTCATGCAATTCTCGTTTATGGAACTCTCTTCCGTTTTCTTGCTTTCCAGTTAATTTTCATCTTAAAAAAAATTAAATTCAATGACAGTTGTAAGCTTTTGTTTTGTAAATTCCTGTTCTTTATTGTTTTTTTGTGGTGATACCGAGCAAAAGAGATGGACCGGATGTTTGCGCTTTCATGACCAAAAAGCAAATGACCAAAAGTCGTCGTTGCGCATCCGGGTTCGCACTGATATTCCGGTTAAAAAATAAAAATTAATTAAATATTAAATTTCCATTTCGCGAGCCTACACGAATTTTATTTATCAGCCAATGGGAAGCCCAGAATCAAATACAAGTGTGAAATCCCAAACGAGCTGCGGTGATCCAAAAAGTCGAAATAAAAAGCCGATACAGAAAGCATCCAGCAGACAGACCGACGGTGACAGGCGAGAGTAATTAATATCCCCCTTGAACAAGTCAAGTGGCTACTATGCTCATCCCTTCACCTCTCCTTCCTTCTTCCCTGTCCCAAAACTACTTACTGACCTAAGGAGCAACTACATCAAAGACATTCCTCACTTAAACGATCCCCACATTCCTAAGCCTTAAATCTCTTTCAGTTTATTATTTGCCATGAACATTTTAGCCTCCGTAACATCTTGCGTCTTATTGGCTTTATTGCTTTGCTTGGGGTGAAATGATTAAAAATAGACTAAGAACTTTTGAAACAGCTCTCGGATGATTTTGTGGTGAAAATGTTTAACAATTCTTTTTTGTTAATTTCGTATATAGTCATTCTAATACTTTTGCGATGTGCGTTGTGGTCCAGTGGATATCGAATCGGAACGAGAAATCGGAGAGCCGAGTTCGAATTCCAGTCGAATTCATTACATTCACTTACGCGCAAATACCCTTGGGAAAGGTATTAATCCGTCTCTTCCTTCCAGTTATGGGTCAAATAACAGGACAGATTGGGTTCTATAGCCTTGGTCGGCAACCAGGCTACCGCAGAAAGCAATGGCAACCTACTGCGGGATAATATTCTGCCCAGTAAGTCGTGTCTCTTTCGAGACATGATCGCCCAAGCATGTATCACATATGTCACTTAACTGACTGAATACTCTTTTTGCTTGAAAAAAAAAAACAAAAAAAACAAACAAACAAAAAACAGAACTTGAGTTACGTCCATTATCAACTAATATTACTCGACTGTCCATCACATTAAATATATCTTTTCAACAATTATTAATCTTACAACAAAAATGGTAATCTCGACACACACGCACGTCTTTACATACAAATCAACCAATTAAGTGCCATACGTGATACACGTTTGGGCGATCATGTCTCGAAAGAGACTTGACTGACTGGACAGAAGATTTTCCCGCTGTAGGTTGCCATTACTTTCTAGTTAACCCATAGATGGATTAATAACTTTCTCAAGGATATTTGTGCGTAAGTGAATGTAAAGAATTCAAGGGGAATTCGAACACGGCTCTCCACTGCATCATAACGCAAATCCTTACATGCAAATATTATATTGTAAAAAAAAAAAAAAAAAAAAAAATGTAAGTAAAACACACTGTTGGCTAATATAGATACTTGTTTAAAGTTTCTTTTGTTTTTATAAATTCTATTATGACAAACCAGAAATATCGTATTATTCTATATAGCCAATCAAAATTAAGAGAGAAACTCAGTTTCAATTAGATCATCAGAACCAACCAATTTTCAGCAACACATTAAACTTTAACACAATGTTCAGTATCCCGTCCTTAAATTCACCAGATACTTAAGGACGTTTTAATGTCCATCTTGAATAAGTTGAACTTTAAAACCTCCTTAAATATCTTAAACAAAAGTTCTTGTACAATCTTTGAACAACTCTGCACTGTTCTAAAATGCATTGAATCGATTCCCTTATTAATACTTAACCAGATACATAAATTTTAAAGTTATGCTCCAAACAGTAGACTGGCCATGTGAGAAGAATGGAAGACTTTAGAATAGCCTCATATTTCTGGAATTAGCCTTGAGCTTAAGTGAAGAGATACAAGTAATCCCTGGAGGAGACCCTCATCTTCTAATGTTTAAACTATTATCAATGGGAATCAGGGACGAGGTGAACGTGCAGTATTCATCAGGTAAACTTCCTTTCAAAAGAAAGTCGAGTAAAAAATGACGAAGAAAGAGACACTTTCAGAATGATGGTGGGGCACCTCGAGGCGGTGTAACGGTTATCAATCTTCGCTCGCGAGAATCATTACAATTGAGTAGTGAGTTCGATTCTCACTGGGTCTCCCATACTTTCGGCCTTGTGCCACATCTAAGCTGCACTTAGAAAATCGCCATTCACAACCTGACGAACCTTTTTCTGCAGTCGATTTAAGAAAGAATGCCTCTTCCGTATGGACCTTGTAACTATCTAAGACTCTGCAGCAGACGTGGAAAATCTCCACTCTCACCCCCCCCCCCCCCAAATCGTCACTAACAAATCTAAGTCATAAAACCAGAAGATTTTATTCTGTGGCATAAAAAAGAAGGAAAAAAAAAAGCAGTCTACCAACAACTGTTGTGTAGATTGATTTTAACATTTTTTTTTATTCAAAAGAATTTTATGAACTGACTAACCGGAAATGACTGGCATTTTTCTCCCCATTTCATTTTCTGTTTAGTTGCGCTTTGTCGACCTCGAGAGTGACCAGAGCGGGAAGGATTTTCGTATAATTCTCCTTTATGACTTCGAGCTTGGATGAAAAGTTACTGAAACTACTTGGAACATCAATCAAACTTCTGGCAAAAGATTGGTTCCTGTTCTTAGAGTTCAGCGTTAGTTTCAAGACTTTTGAAGAAATAGGAATTTTGGAGTTTTGAAGATCGAGGAGGAAAGTAATCCTTTCAAGATAATAAATTCAGTGAAGTCAATATTTCAATACTGAACACGTAAAACGATTAAAGCAAATTCTTCTACATGGATTTCCCAAGAGCTATTTATTATTAATTATTATTATTATTATTATTATTATTATTATTATTATTACGAGTGAATCCCTACCGTCCAAAATGAGGGCAAAATATTTGAGAGCATTATATATATATATATATATATATGTGTGTGTGTGTGTGTGTGTGTGTGTGTGTGTGTGTGGCCACACTGATGAGCTGTGATACAGCAAAACAGGCTTGTATGTGGATGACTAATATATTATGCTCTCATTACGATTGAGCTCTCTAGAGAAGAAAATTTTAAAAACAGTTTCCACTTCTGCGATGCATGCGTGACTCTTCAGAAATGAATTGAGTTCTTTCGGTGACTAGTGTATGTATATACACTGCTTATATACAACACGTTAAAATTTCCCTTCTCTGATTCCATGCACCTATGGCTTGGTGAGGGTGGCGACTCCGACTGACACCAAATCGGTCGAGTTTCGATCCCGGCCAGAAGTAAGTGGGTGTGTGTAGCCACACTGATGAGCTGTGGTACAGCGAAACAGGCTTGTATGTGGATGAATAATATATATAAGCGAACGGTTAATTTAGGTGCACTGATGAGCTGTGATACAGAGAAACAAGCTTATATGCGGATGATATATATATATATATATATATCATCCGCATATATATATATATAAGAATGCACCTTTAAGTGCTGAATCTAGGTGCGTTGTCTTGTTGCTCCTATGTCACTAGAAGTTTCGGGTCTAAATAAACAAAAGACTTCTTTGATAGGCAACCCAACCGAATATGATCAGTATTCGGCCCGCACCCAGACTAAAAATTTGCTACTAGCTTTAGGACGTGCATGATATGTTCCATTAGAAAACGACAACCATTCAAGACTTCACTTTAGGCTATTCGATGACATAGATCGGATATGCACGATTGTACTGAACAGCCGTGCCTTCGTTTATAAGGCGTACGTCTTCATCAGAATCGCGTTAAACCTTTTTGTTGCTTGCCGGGGACCATTTAATCTACTTAGAGACTACTTTTTCCGGTAAGGTCTGAGTTCACACTGGGTGATGCTGGGCGCTCTGGTTTGTCCTTTCAACTATTTTTCTATCATTTTCGACAATATATATATATATATATTCTTCAATGCTCGATAACATAATGATTGCAAAAAAGGTATTGTTAAAGAGCAAACACGCGGCAAGAGCTTTCATAACTGGTAGTAAAGTTTAATAACTGGTAGTAAAGAGATGAACTGAACTGACCGACGTTGCTTCACTATTGTCTCTCTCTTTTCATGAGCGTAACAGGAGGGATCTCTCTCTCTCTCTCTCTCTCTCTCTATATATATATATATATATATATATATATATATATATATATAAGTGGATATGTCTAGCCACACTGATGAGCTGTGATACAGCGAAACCGGCTTGTATGTGGATGACTAATATATATTTACGTAGATTGGGTAATTAAATTCGTGTGTTGGTTACCCGTGTGACGGTAAGGCGAAAAGGAAAAACGTAAGACTGAACGCTTGTTCTCAGAGAGACCTTTATAGACTATGAAATACACATAAGTATGCATATATACAAGTGAAGGAATGCCTATCACACATATCTAGCATAAAGCAAAGTATAAAGAGAGACAAAAGGAAAAATCTTACATATTGTTAAGGTTAGTTCTGATCTGGGAAGCCATTGTTATGACTCTGGATTTAATTGGGACCGAATTCATCTCTATATCCCAGCGGGGTGGCTCTGTTGTAAGCTGTTTGCTCCCAGCGGGACGTGGCAGGTTTTATCTATATTACAGCGGAACGTGGTTGAATTTGTCTATGTTCCTGTAAGCTTCTGGTGTAGACAGATTTAACTTGGTTCACCTAGGCAAACGGCCTAGGCAGAATGAAACAACCTTCTCGTTTGATTGTTGTTTGCAACTGTGTGATTTGACGAGCGCTTAGGTCACTCTCTGGAGTGACGTCACGAAACAGCTATGAAGTGACTAGGTAACTTACCTTGACTAAAGCAAGGTAAGCGCTGTTTATATCCTTATATACGCAAATAAATACACAACAGCCTTTATTATAATAGGGAAGGTTATTATTATTATTATCGTTGTTGTTGCTACTGTTTTTGTTTTTTAATTTCTGTCCAGTACAACCCTTAAGCTAGTCAAGAGACCTTGGATAAGGCAAAGGTAACATCATTTTCCCGTCCTAGGATTTTATGCATCTTATTTATGAGCATGTTTTTTCTCCTGTTAAGTCTCTTTTTTTTTTATGTGTATCTGCTTTTTTTCCGTCCGAATTTGTGAATTTGTCATATTCATGCTGTGTCTCGAAAAAACGATATAAAATTCAGCATTCCTTTTATCCTATAGTAGGTTATCCGTTATAGTGAAGTGTATTTGTGTTTTGAAACAGATTAACAAAATTTGGCCTTGTTAGTAGATAGCCCATTATAAGAGGGATAAGAGGGGTATAAAACAAGAAAATCAAATTGTATATAGAAACAACATTATATATATATATATATATATATATATATATATATATATATATATGTGTGTGTGTGTGTGTGTGTGTGTGTGTGTGTGTGTGTGTGACTAACTTAGCCTAGTGAGCCAACAAACCTACCAAGGTTTCACCTAAACGGATCTTCAGGGAAGGTTGGTCTTACTTATTGAGCGCTTTTTTGTTATTGATTACTCGTCTCGATTTTCTTTTTTTGGGGCAGCGTACTGGCTCGGTCCTAATCGCTTTGGCTGATGTTCATGTGCTTAGCTCTTTCTTTTTTTACAACCATTTTTAATCTCGCATATATACGCGGAGGGTTTTTCGAAACGAGTATAGTGATGAGTTTGCATATATATATATATATATATATATATATATATATTAATTAAGGTTTTTTACAAATAAAAGTAATGTCTCTTGGTTGGTACAAAGGTCGTTAAAAACATTCATAGTAGTAATTGTTGAAAGATTATATGCGTATGTATGTGTGAGCGTTTGTTTGTTAGGAGTGTCTTTGAAGTCTCCGCTCAGTCCTTCGGGTACCGGTCAGTTATTAAGTGGTTCAGTGAACAGTGAAGAAGAAGATGAGAGAGAAAGAAGAGGCAACATAATACGATCGCTTGACGTATGTCAAGGGACGTGTTAATAATGCTCGTATTTTCTCTACTCTCGATTGTTTTCTTGTGTCGTCCTTTTATTTCGCTTTCGGGGCTCAGAACAAGTCAGTTGGGAATTCACACCCGGATTTAATTCTGGGCTTCCCATTGGACGATAAACAAAATTCACGTCGGCTCGCGAAAAGGGTCCATAAAAGGAATTTGATATTTATTTTTTTTTTTTATAATTAAAGATTATTTGAATTTTTGCTTTTGTTTTTTTGTTTCCTAGTTTGCTATTTGTCGAAAAACATTTCACACAGAGGTGTAAAAGTTTGCGAGTTTTGTGTGCAAAGTTTGTACATTCCAGAAAACTTTTTCTTTTTTTTTCTAACAAAATCATTGAGTTAGATTATAATTTTAAATTTTGAATTTGTTTTGTTCACTACAATCCATAATGTTGGATGTGCTAAATTATTGAACTTTGTAATTAGAAAAATCTCAAGTTTATGCTAGAAATGGACGCAAAACATTGTTGATTTATTTAAAATGGAAGGATTCTATTAGGGCATGTCTCTAAATTGGATTTAGATAGATTGTATTTATTTTCGGTTTTTCTATTTGAATTGAATTGCATATGAACCGTTTGTTGTACATAATAAGGTTATGTAGCGGCTAAGAAATTAATTAAAATCAACTCTCTTCTTCACTTTTACAAAAATTCACAACGACGTGTGAAATCCTGGTTTTATGATACTGAAAGCAATTATGAAAAAGAAACCTATAACAAGGGTGTTTGATCCTAACAAAGAGATTATGTTCACCATGGATTTAAGTGAGAAAGCGATTGCTGACATCCTTTTGCAGGAAGATCATTCAATAATGTATTTATAGAGGCGATTGACAATGGCAGAGATAAGTTACTCGAACATTGGAAAAGAGGCCCTAGCAAATGTTTGGTGAATGGAGAGGGCATAGAAGTTTTTACTAGGCAAGAAATTTCTACAAAAGTTGGGCCACAAGCCATTGGAGTTTATTTTTAACCCAAGGAAGGAGTTGTTCAATTAAGTATAACAAGTTTAAAATTAAGCAAAAAAAAAACAAAACAAAAAAAAAACAACAAAAAACAAAACAAAAACAAAAACAAAAAAACATGACTTACTTTTAAGAATATTTTAAAGAAAGTTTCAACCATCCCACCAATTCTGCCATGAAGCTAAGAAAATATTTTTTAACTTTTTGGTCAGTCCACGTGAATATAGGGCAAGGGTTGGTTGTCAACTGTAGACAGTGTCTGTACATCAAAGGGGGCCAGGGGGGCCAGTGTCTGTACATCAAAGGGGGCCAGTGTCTGTGACATCAAAGGGGGCCAGTGTCTGTGACATCAAAGGGGGCCAGTGTCTGTACATCAAAGGGGGCCAGTGTCTGTACATCAAAGGGGGCCAGTGTCTGTGACATCAAAGGGGGCCAGTGTCTGTACATCAAAGGGGGCCAGTGTCTGTGACATCAAAGGGGGCCAGTGTCTGTACATCAAAGGGGGCCAGTGTCTGTGACATCAAAGGGGGCCAGTGTCTGTACATCAAAGGGGGCCAGTGTCTGTACATCAAAGGGGGCCAGTGTCTGTGACATCAAAGGGGGCCAGTGTCTGTACATCAAAGGGGGCCAGTGTCTGTACATCAAAGGGGGCCAGTGTCTGTGACATCAAAGGGGGCCAGTGTCTGTACATCAAAGGGGTAGAAGAAACTAGAATCCCCGATAGAAAAAAAACAAAAACAAAACAAAGGCAAACAACTAATCTAAGAGCCCACTACGAAAAAGAAAGAAAGAAACAAAATCCGAAAATCAGAGAAATTTCGGCCAAGTTAGAAAAGAAAACAATCGTTCAATTAAGTATGACAAGTTTAAAATTAAGCAGAATAAAAAAACATGACTTACTTTAAGAATATTTTAAAGAAAGTTTTAGGGAAGTCTTACACTTAATATAAGATGAATGAGAGTTTTTATAAATAGGAAAACCAGCAGGAAAGTTTTGGGTTTTAACATTTACGAAAGAAGGGTAGAAAATATTCTTAGAAATAATAGCAAAGCTTTAAAATACGTTTATAAGGTGCTACAAATATTAAGCTTAAACTCAACTTTAGGGAAAACACAAAGAAATTTTTACCTTTTCTGGCACACTGAAGCCAGTGTCTAGTAGCTGGGAGAAAAACTAGGGTGTGACCATCCTCTTTGACGTCTGGAGCTGAAAAGGGCGTTTTAGCCTGATTTGGCCTGAGAACAACGACTGTGTATACCTACGCCGGAGGTATAAGGGAGTGGTCAACCATTTATAGCAGTATTGGGCAAGGAAGGGGACTAATTTGTCTGGCGATATTATCCTAAGGGGTGACAAAGCCACTGGTAACGGAATACAGGGCTGGCTTTGCCGAAAAACGAACCTGCTGATTTTACAAAAAGGGATCTGGTCGCAACAAGAATTTACGCCTATTTTTTAGGGTAACTTGGCGGCACCCCCAAGTGTCATATTTTTTTGATTCCCCATTACCTGCCACTAGACTTTCATCCTCTGGGCAGTTCTGTAAGGTCCCATACTTTATTAGTATGGAGGGAATAAATTTAATTCTTCATTGCTTCCATCCACTTCTTGCAGTCCCTGTTGATCTTCATGATCATGCTGCTTCCTTTGACTTGTCATCACCATCGTCAACATTATCATTATCAAGATGTCTTGATATTGAACTTCCACTAGAGGTTCCTCTCTGTCTTGTTCACCTATTGATGCCAATTAATTCAAAAATCTTTTGTATGAATTACTATCTCCATTCTTGTACCATAGAGTCTATAACCTTTGACCCCAATACCATATCCAAGGAAGATACTTTTCTTTACTTTAGGATCCATTCTGGATCTTCCAGCTTTTGGATTGTGGACATAGGCACTACATCTAAAAATTCGAAAATGATTCACATTTGGTTTGTAATTCTTCCATATTTCATATGGTGTCATTCTTTCCACTCGGTTTCGAACATATTCAGCTATTGACACGGTTTCAGTCCAAAATGTCATTAGTCGCTTCGAATCTGATAACATGCCTCGTACAGTTTTCACTAATGTACGATTCATCCTGTTGCGAAGCTAATAAGGACGTTAATTCCTTCAGGTCGTGAAAATCTATTTACAAGCCAAGGCAAAAAATGACAAAGACGGTGGTTTAAAATAAAGCCAAATTTATTCGGTAGGAAATAATACAGATTGTTTTGATTGAGTCTGGAAACACGGGTCTCTTATTGATAGAGCAGGTCTCTGAGGCGTCGGACGGTTAGGTAGGATGTCGTCAGGGGCGGCCTCTGAGTCGTCGTTATGTGTAGGGACGTCGTTAGCGTCTGGCACGAACGGCACAGGCTGAAAAGCCGTCAGCATCTAGCATAAGCGACACAGGCTGGAAAGTCGAAAACGTCTCGCAATAACATCTTCGCTTCATTCCAGAGTCTTCTGGTGAGATATAAGATCAGGTGTCACTCCAAAAAGGCTTCTTTTGCCGTTGTTCTGAAAAGGACAGTTAGGATGGGTTGTAATGCTGGCATAAAATCAGTATTTTTTTTAAAAAGGACAGTTAGAGAAAGACAGCGCCATATCTGTAGTTTGTCCTGAAAAGGACAGAAGTTAGATGCTATTGCTGGAGTGCTGCTTCTGGTGCAAAGTGCTGCTGCCAGTGCTGCAGCTGCTGCCAGTGCTGCAGCTGCTGCTACTGGAGTGCTAGAGGATTGATCGTAATCAATTCAATAAAATATATATAACCAAAAATTTATAGGAAAATGAACTCTCTTACCTGATCTTGTGTATTTTGCAGGTGTGGTTGTTTCGTCCTTTATCACTGGTGATGGGTTTGAGTTACGATGACTTTCTTCCAATCAGGTTGGCGTCATCCGATCGATAGAGACTGTGTCCTTCTCTTTGTTGCGCATAATAGTGAAATGTTTACTGGTACGTCTCAAGACTTTGAAAGGGTTTTGGTAACTGGGCGTGAGAGGTCATTTGACCGCGTCGTTCCTGACGAAAACAAAGTCACAGTTTTCTAGATTATGTGGCAGATATGTGTTAGTGGACTGTTGACGCGGTGGAGTATATGTTAGGCTAGCCATTCTATGGCGCAGATCCTGTACTCGGTGAAGTCAGGCACGAGTTCTGCGGAATGTGGAAATATTGCCCCGGTATACGGAACATGAGCTCGGCGGTCGAACAGCCTACATCTGTTTTGAGGTTATTTTGCAAGGAAAGTGTAGTCAAATGGAGGTTGTCGACCAAGTTGCGAATGTCGAGTTTGGTTGAAGGGACAGTTTTTAGGGATCGGTGGAATCTTTCGACAAGACCGTTTGCACATGAACGATAGGTAGTTGCTTTAATGGGCTTAACGCCTAATAGCGGAAAGAATTCTCTAAAAAGCGAAGATTGAAACTGTGGTCCACGATCCGATGTAAGAAGTTGAGTTATTCCGAAGATCATTATTCAGTTTGCGAGGATGGCCTTAGAGACTGTGGAAGCAAAAGTGTTCTTAATCGGCTCGACAACTGGCTAACTTGAGAAACGATCCACGACTGTCAGTAAATATTGCTATCCCTAGCACATTGGTAGTGGTCCAACGAAATCGATGTGGATGTGGGAAAAACGTGCGTCCGGAGTAGCGAATGTTCCGGTCGTAGATTTACTGTCTATAGACCTTACATTTCTAGTGTTTTACACAAAAGGAGACCCAATTTCTGATGTCTGAATTAATGTTAGGCTACACAAACCTATCAGGCGATAAGCTTGACGGTCGTTCGCTTGAGTGAGACAGATTGTGCAGGTAATGAAATACCCTTTTTCTGCAAGAAGAAGGAATATACGGTCTTGTGGAATCCATCGTGACTTCGCAAAAACTGTTTTATCGCTCAACGGAGATGGCAATCTCAGAGAAGTTTCCTTGATGATGTCGGGTATGATCGTGTCGGCTTTTTGTTCATCGGTCATCAGGTTCTGACTCAAAATATAGGGCATCATCATCGGTTCTGGACACCATATCAGCCACGGTTTTGTCTTTCCCTTTTACGTACCTGATGTCTGTCGTAAACTGCGAGATGTAGTCGAAATAGCGTATTTCGCGTGATGAACATTCATCACATTGGTTAACAGTTCATGGTCCGTGAAAATTACAAAATGTCTGCTCTCTAGAACTTGTCGGAAATGTCAAATGAATAGGTAGATGGCCAGAAGTCTTTAAGAGAAAGTACTATATCTTCTCTGGGCAGCAGAAAGTTTTGCCGAGAAAAAAGCCATAGGTTTCCGTTCCACGTTTACTAGCTGTTCCACTATCGCTCTAACTCCTACATCGGATCCATCTGTTGTGAGGAAAATCCTGTTATTCGGATCGTTGTCGATGAAAGCCGTCTTAGCTGTCTGAAATGCTTGCAAGGCTTCGTCTTCTAGCGAGATCAATTTATCCTTTCGATTTATGAGGTTAATCAAGGGAGAAAGAATGGCTGAGCAGTTGGGAATAAATCTGCGGTAAAAATTTACCATTCCGATAATACGCCTTATTTGCTTTGTTGATGCTAGTGTAGGGAGATTTCTGATAGCGTCGATTTCGTCAGGTAACAGGGTAATTCCATTAGCATCGATATGGTGACCTAAGAAGCGTTTATCACTGTTCAGTCCATAATACGATATTCTTTGGAGAACTTCATTTAAATACTGTTTATGGATGTTTACGTCTAGGCTGGCTACGAGGATATTGCGAATGTAGGCATATGCGTAGGGTAGACCACACAGTACTTAATCCATAAAGCGTTGAAAATTCTGAGCTGCGATCAAATGACATTTTCACGTATTCGAAAAGGCAGAAATGAGTAGTTATAGTCGTCTTTGGAACGTTCTCGGGGGATACGGGGATTTGGTGACACGCCTTTGTCAGATCAATTTTTGAAAAGACGCGGGTGTTCTGTAGTCTCGCCGCAAAATCCTGGATATGTGGAACTGGGTATCGATCAGGAGTGGTCATAGCATTCAGTCTTCTGTAATCGACGCATATTCTGAAATCTGTGCCTCTAGTCTTAGGCACAAGATGCAGGAGAAGCGTATAGGCTGTTGAAGGGTCGTATGATGCCGTCCCTTAGAATTTTGTTGAATTCCCCTTTGACATATTCGAACTTATGCTTTGAGAATCGTCGTGGGTGAGAAAATGTGGGTTATCCACTAGACTTTATGTGGTATTGTGTTTGATGTTTCGCCAGATTGGTACTCGCAAGTGGTTGGATGATGTCCGGATACTTGTTCAAAATGTCGACATACTCTTGTTTGTGGAACGTTGCCAGTGGTATTGTGTTTTGAGAGGGTACTTTTGACCAAAGTCAACGGATTGTGTGTAAGAAGTTTAACAGTTTCAGAATCACTTGAGTAGTTTTGTAATTTTTAGTGAAGAAGGCCTTCTATTTTTGGATGCTTCAACTTGGAATTTTTCTATGTATCTTCACTAAGTGGGTCTGCAGTCCAACTTTAGTCCTCTTTTGTTAACATGTTTTGAAGTCTTGACTTTTAATTTAGTGCCACCACCTGCGTCTCTTAACTTTAGGAGTTGTTCAGTCACTAACACCCACTTTGGAAAAACCTGACTTACTTCGATGACGGTAACCAACATGCTATAGGAATCTAGGAGACTAACCAGAAAGAGCACAACTTTATCCTCCTTATCGATAGAATCTCCAATGACTGACACCTCTTCAAATATTTCCGTTGTTTTCATATGATTATGAATAGAGTCGCTTTCTTTTCATTTAAGGGAGTATAACTTTTTCCTTAAAGATAGCTTGTTTGCTCATGATTTTGAAATTGGTCTGCCAACTTTTTCATCATCATGGCAGGGCTATCAGGATCTCCAATTAAATATATGAACGACGACTCAACTGAGAACAACTGTCGCCAACGCAGGGCGTTTCCGCGATAAATACTTCGCGTGTAAAGCTGCTTCTTCCCTGGAGTCAGGTTCGGTCACTGTCTCATTCACTAAGTTCCACAAACCATCTTTAATTAATGCCATTTTTCATTGAATAATCCATGTGGAATAGTTTGTTCCATTTAGCGAGACCAGGTTAATGAGCTTTGCCTCCGTTGCCATATTCCATATATTTTAACTTTACAATGAACAAAATCCTTTTTCACCGTGTCATGTACTACAAATTCAAGATGGCTGAACAGAAAGAAATTAACAGGCTCTCACGAAGTCCTTAAATTTCAGCATAATCTGGGCCATAACCAATGATATTTGGACAACGAGCAAATTAGAAGAAATAATATTTGAAGAAATTGTGAAAATTATAAAAAAGAATATAAACAAAAAGAGTGGTAATTGATGAAAGAACAAAGTTTTTAGAAACAATACAAGCACCAAATGAGGTCATTATACAATACATAGATTGAAAGAACGAGCCAAGTATTGTGAATTTGAAAAATTGGGAGCACATAAGATAAATCGATTCTTCTTGGGTTAATTGAAGGCTTGGAAGACCAAAACTACAAGCGAAAAGTATTAGAATATCTAAAAAGTATCAGAATGAGTTTAGAAGCTAGAGTCGAGTTTTTGCAACAGTTAAATTTTATTAGAGAATTTAATCAACCAAAGGAATAATTCGAGACATACAGAACGACCAAGACCAAATACATAATTAAATGTAGATATTGTGTAGAAAACCACGAGAGAGACAAATACAAATGTCTAGCACTATGAAAAAAATGCTCAAATTGCGAAAAAGGGATCGTTTTCAAAACGTATGCAAACACGAAAAGCAAACAGCAAAAGTAAAAACTGTTCAAGCACCCACCGAAGAAGAAGCTGAAATATTTACAATGACTACACAAAAATGAGGTAGAGAAAAAATAAGAATAAATGGCCAAGTATTTAACATGCAAGTTGATACAGGCAGTGAAGTTACATTGATACCAAAAAATTTCTGGATAAAATTAGGACAAACTAAATTAAAAAGAAAGAAAGAAAAAAGCAGCGTACAATTAAAGCAATTTGATGAACCGAGCATAAAAACTAGGGTAAATTTCAAGGCAATTTCGAAACCGACAAGTTGTAGCATTGCAGTTGTAGCATGCAAAAAAGTAACGGCTTATTACGGATTTATGTATTAGAAGTAGATAGTGTGAAACTAATTAATTTCATGGAAGCAGAAATTAAAATATGATTATTGAAAGGCTATAAAGTCAGCATTCGACTGAAGGAAAACTATTACCCAAAGTACATAGAGTCAATAAAAGTTCCAATTCTGACTCTACCTTTGGAATTAGCCAAATTAAACAAAATAAAACAAAAAGGCAGATTAGAAAGAGTAACTCAAGGGGGTAGTAATTAGGCTTCACCGATCGTAGCGATAAAGAAAGCTGATGAAAATCTAAGAATATGTGGTGATTATAAGATGGGGTAAATCGCCAAATATATTCAGACTCGTTTCCTTTGTCAAATATCAAAACAGAGAGTCACAGGTTAGCAAAAATGGATTAATTTGCAAAAATTGACCTCAAGTCAGCATACAATCAAAAAGAAATTGACGAGAAATTTAAGGAAAAAACTGCGATAAGCAACTCTTTAGACTTACTAAGATGGACTCGGCTACCTTTTGGGAGAAATACTTTTAATCATATTTTTTAAAAAACAATTGAAATAGTCATATTAGGAAAGATAAAAATATGATAATATACCAGGACAATATAGGTGGCGGGGCAAAAGCACTAAAGTAGAATTAATATATAAAACTGAGCAAATTTTAGCGAGATTAAAGGAGGCAGCCTTGACCACTGTTGTGACCAAGTTAATGGTTTAAGAAATGACAAAACGTGTGATATAGAAATATTGTATATTAAACAGTAAATACAACAGAAGAGTATTACACGACTAGTGCGTGTGTCGGTTGTCCAGCGTTCAATCAATTCGACTGTCCTCTCAAGGCCTCCTCTCCTACTAACCTTATAGTAGGCGGAAGAGTCCAACATAGACTATTTAGAGAGAGGACACCACGACACCCACCTTTTCAGCCTGACTCCGTATGGAATCTTTTTCGTTTTTTATAATTACCACACAATACTTTTTATTCAACCCCCCCCCCCCCCAAAAAAAAGAAGAAAAAATAGAAAAAAACAACCACTTTGAAAAAGCTATATACAGGAATTACGTTCACATTTTTTTTTAATTTTACGACAAACATTTTACATGTTAACAACAGACCCTTTTATTAAAGTCTCTATTCATTATTCCGAAATAATAAAAAATTGGATTAGTTTAATGGTAAATATTAATAATTTCCAATAATCCAATGCGTATTGTGCTTTTCTGGTAATTCAAAGTTCATAAGCGAGGAGACTCATTTTTTTTCTTTTGCTGTAATGAAAGATGTTCAATATCTTTTCCTTTTCGAGTTAATTTCTGAAGGTTTCGTACATTTCTTTTTTTTTAGGCCTTCTGAGCTCTGGCACTGATTGTGGTATTAGAACATCAAACGTGTTAAAGACGACTTCCATAATGTCACATTCTATGCAATCGATATCGACTACGTTTTCATACCGTTTTCTAATTTGGTTTACATAACGTTTGTGTATAAGCTTCGGTCCCTGAACCATGTAAATCATGTTACCAATTTGTCTGTCTATTGTTCGTATCTACCAGTGAGCTTTATTACACACACACACACACACACACACACACACACACACACACACACACACACACACATGATAGATCTGCAAAAACTGCTGTATAGCCGTATCGGTGGGAGTACCTATCGCCTTCCTCAGTGCTCTCTTGAAATTGGCCACAAAATGCTCTGCCTGTCCATTACTTCTTGGGTGATATGGCGCCATGGTAATATGTCCGAACAGGAATGAGTGACAAAAAATCTTTAATTTCACAGGATGTGAACTGTGTGGCATTGCCTATTACGATACAGTCAACAACTCCGAAACGGAAAAATAGCTTGTGCAAATAATTTATTTTCATCTCCGCGGTCGGTTTCTTACATTTCAGTATCTCTGGCCACTTGGAATAACTGTCGATTACTAAAAGGTAGGGGAAAAAACCATCAAGTGGTCCAGTAAAATCAGTGTGTAACCGCGATCACGGAACTTGTAGAAATACTAGTGTTTTGAAAAGTTTCTTTTTTTCACTATTTGTGTTGTAATTATACTGGACGTCCTTTTGTCGTAGAGTCTGATTAGAATTCCTTCTTTCACCACTGTTTTAGACATTGGCCAAAAAAACGTTTTTATGACTTCACGTGAAATTCGTTTCTTCGAATCCTTCGTCACCAAGATGCTGTGATCAAGTGAAAGGTTTAAGAAATAACAAAACATGTGTTATATTTAACAGCAAATTAACAGTATTACACGACGAGTGCTTGTGTTGGTTGACCAGCGTTCAATCAATTCGACTGTTCCCTCAAGGCCTCTTCTCCTACTAATCTTATAGTAGACGGAAGAGTCCAGCATAGACTCTTTAGAGGGAGGACACCATAACAACCACAAGGATAAATGTAATTTTGACTGTAAGAAGATAGCATATTAAGGATATCAAATATCAAAAGAAGTCATATCACCCGATGATAGACTAACAAAGAAAACAACAGAAATAGCTGCTTCAACAGATAAAAATGAATTAGGATCATTTTTGAGGGCTGATAAATTTTTGCAGTAAATAAATACCAAGATACAGACACATAATAGAACCATTTAGTAGAGAGAATAAAAATAATATATGGAGCAATTGTTCGATGGCAAAGTGACCCTTTAGAAAACAAAGCATAAACAAAGCATAATATGCAATGGAGATGTAATAGTAGCTCCACAGCTATTGAGAAGGGACATATTGAAAGGAGTAAATGATGATGTACATTGTGGCATAAAAGCAACGCAAAGAAGACTAAAGTTAGAAGCTTGGTGGCTAGGATATTCTAAAGACGTAGAGGAATACATTAAGAGATGCCCAACGTAGAGGAATACATTAAGAGATGCCCAACGTAGAGGAATACATTAAGAGATGCCCAACGTAGAGGAATACATTAAGAGATGCCCAACGTAGAGGAATACATTAAGAGATGCCCAACGTAGAGGAATACGTTAAGAGATGCCCAACGTAGAGGAATACATTAAGAGATGCCCAACGTAGAGGAATACATTAAGACATGCCCAACGTAGAGGAATACATTAAGAGAGGCCCAACGTAGAGGAATACATTAAGAGATGCCCAACGTAGAGGAATACATTAAGAGAGGCCCAACGTAGAGGAATACATTAAGAGATGCCCAACGTAGAGGAATACATTAAGAGATGCCCAACGTAGAGGAATACATTAAGAGATGCCCAAAGTAGAGGAATACATTAAGAGATACGCAACGTAGAGGAATACATTAAGAGATGCCCAACGTAGAGGAATACATTAAGAGATGCCCAAACGTAGAGGAATACATTAAGAGATGCCCAACCTAGAGGAATACATTAAGAGAAGCCCAACGTAGAGGAATACATTAAGAGATGCCCAACGTAGAGGAATACATTAAGAGATGCCCAACGTAGAGGAATACATTAAGAGATGCCCAACGTAGAGGAATACATTAAGAGATGCCCAACGTAGAGGAATACATTAAGAGAGGCCCAACGTAGAGGAATACATTAAGAGATGCCCAACGTAGAGGAATACATTAAGAGAGGCCCAACGTAGAGGAATACATTAAGAGATGCCCAACGTAGGGGAATACATTAAGAGAAGCCCAACGTAGAAGAATACATTAAGAGATGTCCAACGTAGAGGAATACATTAAGAGAGGCCCAACGTAGAGGAATACATTAAGAGATGCCCAACGTAGAGGAATACATTAAGAGATGCCCAACGTAGAGGAATACATTAAGAGATGCTCAACGTAGAGGAATACATTAAGAGAGGCCCAACGTAGAGGAATACATTAAGAGAGGCCCAACGTAGAGGAATACATTAAGAGATGCCCAACGTAGAGGAATACATTAAGAGAGGCCCAACGTAGAGGAATACATTAAGAGATGCCCAACGTAGAGGAATACATTAAGAGATGCCCAAACGGGGAATACATTAAGAGAAGCCCAACGTACAGGAATACATTAAGAGATGCCCAACGTAGAGGAATACATTAAGAGAGGCCCAACGGAATATTAAGAGATGCCCAACGTAGGGGAATACATTAAGTGATGCCCAACGAAGAGGAATACATTAAGAGATGCCCAACCTAGAGGAATACATTAAGAGAAGCCCAACGTAGAGGAATACATTAAGAGATGCCCAACGTAGAGGAATACATTAAGAGAGGCCCAACGTAGAGGAATACATTAAGAGATGCCCAATGGTAGAGGAATACATTAAGAGAGGCCCAACGTAGAGAAATACTTTAAGAGATGCTCAACGTAGAGGAATACATTAAGAGATGCCCAACGTAGAGGAATACATTAAGAGAGGCCCAACGTAGAGGAATACATTGAGATGCCCAACCTAGAGGAATACATTAAGAGATGCCCAACGTAGAGGAATACGTTGGAGAGATGCCCAACGTAGAGGAATACATTAAGAGAAGCCCAACGTTGAGGAATACATTAGAGATGCCCAACGTAGAGGAATACATTAAGAGATGCCCAACGTAGTGGAATACATTAAGAGAGGCCCAACGTAGAGGAATACATTAAGAGATGCCCAACGTAGAGGAATACGTTAAGAGATGCCCAACGTAGAGGAATACGTTAAGAGATGCCCAACGTAGAGGAATACATTAAGAGATGCCCAACGAGAACATTAAGAGAAGCCCAACGTAGAGGAATACATTAAGAGATGTCCAACGTAGAAGAATACATTAAGAGAGGCCCAGACCGTAGAGGAATACATTAAGAGATGCCCAACGTAGAGGAATACATTAAGAGATGCCCAACGTAGAGGAATACACAGGAGATGCCCAACGTAGAGGAATACATTAAGAGATGCCCAACGTAGAGGAATACATTAAGAGAGGCCCAACGTAGAGGAATACATTAAGAGATGCCCAACGTAGAGGAATACATTAAGAGAGGCCCAACGTAGAGGAATACATTAAGAGATGCCTCAACGTAGGGGAATACATTAAGAGAAGCCCAACGTAGAGGAATACATTAAGAGATGTCCAACGTAGAGGAATACATTAAGAGAGGCCCAACGTAGGGGAATACATTAAGAGATGCCCAACGTAGAGGAATACATTAAGAGATGCCCAACCTAGAGGAATACATTAAGAGAAGCCCAACGTAGAGGAATACATTAAGAGATGCCCAACGTAGAGGAATACATTAAGAGAGGCCCACCCAGAGGAATACATTAAGAGAGGCCCAACGTAGAGAATTACTTTAAGAGATGCCCAATGTAGAGGAATACATTAAGAGATGCCCAACGTAGAGGAATACATTAAGAGAGGCCCAACGTAGAGGAATACATTAAGAGATGCCCAACCTAGAGGAATACATTAAGAGATGCCCAACGTAGAGGAATACGTTAAGAGATGCCCAACGTAGAGGAATACATTAAGAGATGCCCAACGTAGAGGAATACATTAAGAGATGCCCAACGTAGAGGAATACATTAAGAGATGCCCAACGTAGAGGAATACATTAAGAGATGCCCAACGTAGAGAAATACATTAAGAGATGCCCAACGTAGAGGAATACGTTAAGTAGAGATGCCCAACGTAGAGGAATACATTAAGAGATGCCCAACGCTATATACAGGAATTACGTTCAGAATGTTTTTCTAGTTTTACGACAAACATTTTACATGTTAACAACAGACCCTTTTATTAAAGTCTCTATTCATTATTCCAAAATAACTAAAAATTGGATAAGTTTAATGGTAAATATTAATAATTTCCAATAATCCAATGCGTATTGTGCTTTTCTGGTAATTCAAAGTTCATAATCGAGGAGACACATTCTTTTTCTTTTGCTTCAGACCTGGTATGAAATGAAAGACGTTCAATATCTTTTCCTTTTCGAGTTAAAGCAAAAATTCACTCATGGCCCAAGAAAGCAGATCCATGGATTAGGGTTCATACATCAGAGATATGGGAATTATTCTTAGTATTAGTGGACTTATATTCAGGATGGCCACAAGTTGTCTGAGTAAAAGACGGAAAAGCCACCACAATAAAGCAAATACTAAGAAGTATATTCTCAAAGAATGGAGTACTCCAGACGATAGTCACCGACAATACAATCGAATTTTGCGATGAGAACTTATGTGCATGGTTAAAACAAATTGGATGCATCCCATACAAGACACCACCATACCGCCCACAATCTAATGGCATTGCGGAAAGAATGGTACAAATGGTGAAAATGGGACTGAAAGCATTCTCAATACTTTATGAAAACATAGAAGCATATTTACCAAAATGCTCCTCACTTGCAGATCCATTCCACGTGCAGGAAGGAAACTGAGCCCTTCGTCACTAACGGGAAGACAAATCAGAGACCCCATAACTATGTCCTTTTCAACGAAAGAAAAGGCATGGTATGGAAAGAATAAAGAAGCGAATCCAGAAGAAGCAAATCTCCTGATACAAAAAAGACACAGCGATTATACTTGAGCAAAAGAGAGAATATATACTGTCACATGAAGATCAGTTAAGAACCAGAAATAAGCGAAATGAAGTAGAAATGGAAGGTCAGGAACAAGGAAAACATATACTGGCACATGTAGATCATTTCAGAAGCAGAAACAAGCTGGATGATGTGGAAATGGAAGGGCAGAAACAAGAATCAGCCAAAAGTTACAAACGTGGGACAGAGCAGGAAATGGAAGAAAGTGAGAATGAAAAGACAGACGAGTATGAAGAAGACAATGAAGGGAGACTAAGATCACCATTAAAGAGAAAACAAGAGAGGCAAGAGGAAGGACAATACAATACAAAAATAATCAGGAGTAGTAAAAGAAAAAACAAGAGTGTTCAACTTCTCCGGTTCAGGAAGGTCTAGTATTGTATGCAAATTAATAGGCAAGTATAAACAGAGAATAACTGGAGAGGTAAGAAAGAGAAAACCCTGTCGTCACAAAGGACACGGAAATCAGGTGATCCGAGTTCGAATTCCAGTTGAATTCCTTGCATTCACTTGCGCACAAATACCCTTGGAAAAGGTATTAATCCGTCTCTTCCCTCCGGTTATAGGTTAAATAACAGGGCAGATTGGGTTATATAGCCTTGGCTGGCAACCAGTCTACAGCAGAAAGCAATGGCCGCCTACTGCGGGATAATCTTCTGCCCAGTCAGTCATGTCTCTTTCGAGACATGATCGCCCAAAACGTGTATCATGTATGGCACTTAACTGACTGACTAGTCTGGTTACCACATCAAGGCAAGAGAGTACAGTTCCCCTTGTTCTTTAACTCGTAGCTGGCGGCTGGGTGCGAGTTGACGATACATTTTTTCCAAGTGTATTTGTGCGAAACTAAGCGTAACAATCTCGACTGAAATTTGAACTGAAATTCGACTGAAATTTCGCTTTCCTGTGACTAAGGATGGAAAGTGCGACATTATGTTCCGAAGACGCATTGGCATGGTCAAGGAAACAGCTCAAAAGCTAACCAGAATAGTGAGAGACAGAAAAATCTCAATGGAAACAAATAAAAAAAAAATAAAAAAAGAGTGTTGGACTGCTATGTGATATCTGTCCTTCTGTATGTAAGTGAATGTTGGACGATCTTATCAAAGATGAAGCAGAGACTTGAGGCAGCAGAAATGTGGTTTTACAGAAGGATGCTGAGGATACCATGGACTGAGCACGTGAGGTGTTGGAGAGGATGAAAACGAGAAAGAAACTCATACTTAACATCAAGAAGAAAAGAGATAAATGGGGCTCCTGGGACCCGTAATGAGGAAGGAAGGCCTAGAGAAATTAATACTCACAAGCTGGATAGAAAGAAAAAAAGACAGGGGAAAGCAGAAGGAGACATATTTGGTAGGTTTTACAAAATGGATGGGGGGAACGGGGTTTGGAATAGATACTAAGATATTGACAGCGACAAGACACAGAGCCAAGTGAAAGTCTATGATTTTTTTTTATTTAATCGTTTCATCCCAAGCAAGGCGGTAACGCCACTGATGCGCAGGGGGCTACATAAGAGTATAAGATTAGATAAGGGAGACGAACCAGTTACAGGGTGTGCCAGAGAAAGGAGCAAGAGAAGGATAGGAATACAGGTGTGATGACAGTTGCAAAGGTAGAGAGAAAGAGTGATGTAGAAAGAACTGGAATCAAGTGGATAAGAAATGGGTATTGACATTGCATTTAAGTTCCTGGAGGTTGTAGCCGTCAGGAAAACAAGAATATGGAAGAGAGTTCCACAGGCGGGAAGTGCAAGATAAGAAGCTTCTGGAATAGAAATGTCGGCTACATTTGGTTAATGTAACTGTGAATGGGTGGGACCCTGTTGCCAGTGTGGGTGCACGAGTAAATTCTTATGGCAGGGGCACCAGTGACTTAAGTTTGTCGGAGAAAAAGCCATGAAAATATTTATAAAACAGGCAAGAAGTTGCTAGCTCATACATTTCTTATTAAGTCTCGAGCCTTTTAGAATTCAAAATTAATCAATCCTCACTATAAATACATTAAGTAATACAAAATGTATTTTTTGTTCACATTAACTTTCTTGTTTATTCTAGGCCAATTATATAGGAAGGATAAAATCGAATCAATATTATGGGAATTGCTTTCAGCACGAGAAAGCGTTTGTACTTGTTGAGTTCCTGTCATTGTAGATTTGATGTCTTGTCAGGCAAGAATGACAAGAAATCACCTTTCTGTCAAGAGTCATAACATTCATCTCCACTTCACGGTATTCAGATAGAAATGTTTACCCCCATTATGACTTCTTGAAAACATATCTTTATCAGATGAGTCTGAATAGATTCACAACGCAGTAGAATGTGGGCGCTTTTTTTTTATCAGGATTTGGGAGCAAACTGTCTGCGTACGGATAGAAAATGAATTCAGCTTATTCGTTAATTGGAGTAGATAGACCAAACTATCGCCCGGTTCACACTCCACCCACGTCTATTGAACAAGTGAAGAGGCTCATCCCTTGTTCCCTGTTTTCCCTGTTTAGGATGTGGTTTCCGGCCTTCTCTTTTCCAATCTTTTCACTCTTACGTAGCCCCCTGCGCATCAGTGGCGTTACCGCTTTGCTCGGGGTGATATGATTAAAAAAAAATTATTTGTTTAGCAGCATATCAACTTCTTATGGGTTATTTAATGCTGAAATTTCCTTGGGAGCATCAGTAATTTGTTTTGCAAAAATATATTGCTGGCAATTTTTATTTGTTTTAATTTTTTACAAAAATGTATTGCTCATGATTTTTTTTACTATGAAAATATATTACTGGTATTTTTACTATAAAAATGTATGTTTTTATACTTTCATAGTGTCTCGACGCCAGTTTTGTGGTTAACTATTTACCCATAGCTGGGACCCTAACAGGTACTACCACTCCAAGTGAAGGTGGGGCTGGGAACAACAGCAATTAAGAGCTGGTTCCACGCTCTTCAAAACCTCTCGATTAAAGACCTTGTTGTCAGATGTAGTTTATCGTCATAATCAGGATGAATGAGTTCAGTAAATAATACAGTAATAGAAAGAGGCGTAAGACAAGGATGTTTCTTCTCACCGGACATATTGAACCCTTATAGCGATGCGAACCTGAGAGAACTAGAAGCCCTACCAGTATTTATTACTGTTTGACAGTCTCACCAGCGTAAGATATGCGGATGATACAGTGTTGCTAGCAAACACCGAAAGTAAACTACAAGAATTCTCAAAGAAGGTAGTAAAGGAAAGCAAGAAGAAATGAGTAACCATCAGTTTTAAGAAGACAGAATGTATTGTTGTCAGCAAGTGTAACAGCCCAAGATGTGAACTACAAAGCGGAGATACCAAAAGCAATTCCGAAAATTTAAATAATCAGGAAGCGTTTTATCAGAAAACGGAAAATATGAGACCGAAATCCGAAAGTGATTTCTGATAGCGAAAAATGTTCCTAAACGCCAAGCAAAGTTTGTTTTTTATAATCCTATCGCCCCAAGCAAGCATTTTATTGCCACTGTTTTGCAGGGGGTTACATAGGAGGAAAGTTATGAGAAAGCATGACAGGTTATAGGAGGTGTCAGGAAGTGGGTAAGAGAAGGATGACTGTAGCCATAAAGTGAGGGACCAGTTTATATATCGATTGTAATGTAGAATTGATTCCCCACTTTACATCCACATTATAATAGTATAGATTTTTTTATAATCATATCGCCCCAAGCAAGGCATTTTATTGCCACTGTTTTGCAGGGGGTTACATAAGAGGAAAGTTATGAGAAAGAGTGACAGGTTACAAATGGTGTTAGGAAGTGGGTAAGAGAAGGATGAGAATACTGACGAGAGTGGAGTGGACGGAGAAAGGAGCATGAAGGAGAGGATACAGGTTAGTGAGATAGGAGATGATTTTATATTTGAATTCTTGGAAATTAAAGCTGTCGGGAAAGCAAGCAAATAGAAGGGAATAACACAGGCGGGAAGTGCGAGAAAAGAAGCTGATGGACTAGAGTATGCGTTTACAATTTATTGGTTTCACAGTAAAAGGGTGGGACCTAGTTGCTAATCTTGGGGCATGAGTAAATTTATATATAGGGGTCACCAGTGAGCTAAGTTCATCGGAGCAGAAGCCGTGAAATATATTTGTAGAAGAGACACAGGGAAGCCACATTGCGCCGGTGAGAAAGTGACTGTATTCGAGCTACCTAATTGGGATCTATCGGATTACAGATTCTCCGTTGGATTTTGTCAAGGACACCTAGGTGGATAGGAGGAACACCCGACCAGATATGGTAGCAATATGCAATGCAAGGGCGGATGGTAGATTTATCAATGTGCAGGATGGACTTAGACGGGAAAAACTTCCTGGCCTTACACAGAGAACCGACTTTCTTAGCAGCGGATTTAGCTATGGATTTTGTATAGTCATTTCACTTGAGGTCTCTTGTGAGAGTTAAGCCGAGGAGGCGCAGTGTTTTACTTGCAGGGAGACTAGCCTGATCCATGCTAATGGAGTATTAAGTATTACGAAACAAGAAAATATCATTAAAGATAAAGAAAAACATGCTAAGCTGCTATGTAATATTGGTCCTCCAATCTAGTGATGAATGCTGGACATTCTCGCAGATGAAGAAGAGATTTTAAGCAATGAAAATGTGGTTCTACGGGATGATACTGAGAATGTCATGAACTGAACAATGATTAATAATGAAATTTGAAGGAAAAGGAAAAAAAAAGGATACTTACATTATAATCAGTAAGATTTTTAAAATTTCTAGGACACATAATGAGGAAAGAGAGACTGGCGAATTTGACACGTACAGGACGTATTGAAGTAAGTGATATGAATGGAAACAGCCAGTATTTTATTTAACAAGCTTGCATAAATGGATGACAGACTAGAAGTGATGGTGAAAAGACCAATTATACTAAGAGCTACAATGGATAGGAAGTTGTGGAGAGCCATGACCGCCCATGTTTTGAAAGGAAACAACACATGGAAGAGGAGGAATTATACATTTTTTAATGAAGTTTGTTCGTCATGTAACTTGGTCATTCCACAAATCATTTGCCTACAAAGCATTTTAAAAATCTTTTCATCATTATTATAATGAACATAATAATGTTAGATTAGATGGTGACTAAGCCAGAATTGTTACAGCTTGTCTGGTAAGTTTTCACCCATTTAGCATATTTACCATACCAAACACAACCTTCATCCCCCAAAAAGGAAGACTGTATAGATGGTACGACTGGAAGAGAGTTCTTTATTAGGAGCTTCTTCTAGAGAATGGAAAGATTTTGTAAGAACAAGTACTGTTCTCAATAATAACAACTAAGCCAATAATCAAAATAAATTAAATTAAATTAGAAGCATTTAGTACGAGAGAGAGAGAGAGGGGGGATAATATTCCATCATGATAATATTAGATCAGATGGTTCTTTGGTCACTAAGCCGGAATTCTTACCACATGGGCGAGAAAGTTTCCACTCATCCGCCATATTTATCAAATATTGCATCATCAGATTCTCATTTATTCAAGGAGACATCAGATACACGAGGAAGACTTATGCAATGCATTTTTTAATCCGAAGACACGTTGAAATAGTGAAAGTGCCTTCCAAAAGCTAAGCAGAATATAAGAAAATAAAAAACAAAATCATTAGAAATAAAAAAAAGTTTTAAACAGTTATGTAAAATCACTCCTCATATATAGAAGTTGGTGCAGATGAAAAAGAGCTTCAAGGAATAGGAAGTTGTGGAGAGCTATGATCACCTACATGGAAAAAGAAGAATTATTAGTATTAAAATCTGTTCATCATATGACTTGGTAATTCCACAAATCAGTTGACCACGACACATTTAATAAAAATATATTCATCACCTTAAAATCTTATTCAAGTTTAAATAAATTTAACTCTAAAAGAATAATAAGTAAAACCGTATTTGTATTTGTTTAAGATAAAAAGTCAGGCATTTACACTGTGTGAACCGGTGGTAAGTATGAAATAATAACAACGCCCTTTTTCCACACCCTTCAAATTCGGGAGCATCTGGCAGCGAGGCCTTTGATTGGGAGGTTGTGAGGAGAATGGAACCACCTCTTAATTGCTGTTGTTCCCAGATCCACCCTGACTCGGGGTGGTATCACCTGTTAGGGTCCCAGCTATGGGTAAATAGTTAATCCCCAAACTGGGGTCAAAACACTATGAAAGTGTAAAAATACATTTTTATAGAAATATTTACATAAAAATAGACTTTTATAGAAATATATACATTTTTGAAGCAAAAATATTACCAACAATATATTTTTGAAGAAAAAATTATTAACATAAGACATTTTTGAAGGAAAAAAATGTTCTCAGCAAGACATTTCTGAATACAAAACTAGAAGACATTTTTAGTTTTCTAAAATAAAAAAGAATAAAAACGAAAACATTTCATTAAAATCTGACTAAAAATCAACCTTCTCACTATAACTTAAAACCCTACTTTTTAGCATTAAATAACCCACAGAGGTTGATATGCCGTTAAACAAAACCCAAACTCAGATCCATTTACACAAAGTAGACTTTTATAGAAATATATACATAAAAATAGACTTTTATAAAAAATATACATTTTTGAAGCAAAAATATTTACAAGAATACATTTTTGAAGAAAAAATTATTGCCATAACACATTTTTGAAGGAAAAAAAAATTCTCAGCAAAACATTTTTGAATACAAAACTAGAAGACATTTTCAGTTTTCTAAAATAAAAAAGAATAAAAACAAAAAGTTTCATTAAAATCTGACTAAATTAACTTTCTCATGATAACCGAACATAAAAAAAACAAAAAACAAAAACAAAAAAACAAAAAACTTAAAACCCTATATCTGTGACATTAAATAACCCACAGAGGTGTTGATATGCCGTTAAACAAAACTCAAACTCAAATTCGAGCAAGCTGTGGAAAAAGACTGAAAGAAATTTGCAAGTCTATGGGAAATTCTTTTTGGACCAATGAAAACTTTGACTTCCCAGGAATTAGCCGTTGAGTTTAAAAAAAAAAACAACATATTGATCCTATGTGAAATTATTTTTTGATATAAAATAAGAAGAAAAATTAAATCAACGGGAGAAGAATGTTTGAAGTTCACCAAAATTCTATCCTTCTCGGACTCTCTGTTTTCGGGCAGAGAGGAACCTAAATGAGGCTATGCTGAAGGGTAGAGTCTCGTCTGGAGTAAATAGACGGAAGCCCGACCATGCGGGTAATTTTTGTGTACGCACTCGGAAATCCCCACGGTAAAATCAGCCTTGTGCCACATCCTCTCTTTGTAGGGAGGCTCGGGTAAATATCGAGTAGAGAGTCTGAAGCCATGTAAAAAGTTTCATTTCTGTTCACGCGTCTAGAGTTTCGCCAGTGTTAAATTACTCACTAATAATAGTTAGCCTTAAGGAAGCACTTGACATTTCAAAGAACTTTCTTTCAACAATATAAGAAAGCTAACTATTCCAAACTATTGCTCTTCGTTTGCTTTTGAACCTATGCAAACCGTATATCCCTTCGGTGAGTTAACGATTTCTTTTACTTTTGTCTTAAACATCTTTGAATATTATTTTTCGTCAGATCAATTAATCTGTTGTATGAACATTTTGTCCCCATGACAATTCGTTGACACTACGGACTTTAAAAATTGTGATTTATTTTCCTCAAGCAAACTACTCACATAACTCGAAGCGTGTAAATTCATCAATAAATTCTTTATATTGTTTTGATAAAAATCATTCGTGTTTCCTCGTAATTATCTGCCTTCATTAACTTTCTTTACGTGGTTAAATGGATTGCTCATTTTAACCACGAAGCCTCACGCCACTATAAACCTTAATAATGAAAAAGCAAAAATTGACGCAACTGTAATGTAGTTCTACAGAAGGATACTGAGACATGTGAGTAACGAGGACGGTTTAAGGAAAATAAAGAAAAAGCATGCTTATAATTAGAGTCAGAATGATGAGCGATTGTTTTATTTTTTATAAAAAATTCTTTGTGGATTGTTTAAAGCCAAAATGTATTGTAAGAATCATTCTTTTTTTTTTTTTTTTTGATAGTGAACATTGCGTTAACAATCTTTTGAGATTAACAATGATTTTTTCAAATTCAAGTCCTACTATTTAACCCAAAATTAGAGACTTAGAATCAGAAAGAGACAGTCGAAATTTCTTGGACACATAATGAGGAGGGAGGGCTTGGAGAATTTGAGAGTCTTAGGACAGATTAGGAGATAGAAAGAAAAGGGCTAGTAATCTAAAAAGCTTGTTGATGGCAGAATAGAGACTGGCAGGGATAGGGAAAAGGTAATTTTTACGAAGAGCTATAAAGGATAGGAAGTTGTTGCGGAGAGCCTTGATCTCTCACTTCTTGAAGGGCCACGACACATAGAAAAATTTAGGCTGTGAATATCAAATGAAACCGAATCAGAATGTAAAGGCTGTTCATCTCTCTCTCACACACATACACACACACACACACACATAGCGACTCTCTTTCTCTCTCTCTTTTATTACTATAAACCTTATCTTTTATGCATACACGTGTATACCCGTATTTCAGTTGCTATTCCAATATTTTATTCTTTTACTTAAACAGCGAAATGAATAAGAACCATTTATACAGTGGGCTATAATAAGTTTTTAGCCACCATTGATTACAGCTATTTTACCTTGGGTAATAACGTCTCTTCATTTTTTCAAACAATATCGTGTTATCAAATATCAAAGTACTCTCATCTATGAACGATTAGTGAGTTAAGTGCCATACGTTATACACGCTTGGACGATCATGTCTCGAAAGAGACATGACTGACTAGGCCGAAGATTATCCCGCAGTAGGTTGGCATTGCTTTCTACGGTAGACTGGTTGCCAACCAAAGCTATAGAACCCAATCTGTCCTATTATTTAACCCATAACTGGAGGGAAGAGACGGATTAATACCTCTCCCAAGGGTATTTGTGCGTAAGTGAATGCAAGGAATTCAACTGGAATTCAAACTCGGCTCTCCGATTTGTTGCACCACAACGCACATCCCTATGAACGATAGTTGACCTATATTTTGCAATGAAAGTTCACGGAATTAAGGAAAATGGCGAATTTCAAAGAGGGTAAATAGTAGGATGGCATCAGTGCGGTTAATAATATTGTCAGGAAATTTACTGATGAAGGCCATTGTCGTATGAAACAACGTTCAGAAAGATGAAGTATAGTGTCTGAGCAAACGAAAAGGACGCTGAAGAGGGAAGTCATCCGTCGCCAGAGAGTCAAATAAACCGCCAACAGAATGGAAATGTTGCCAAAGGCAGTAAGAAAGACTCCGAAAGAATTAGGCAGGCGTTCAAAGAAAAGATTGCAAGAAAGAAGTCCTTCATTTCAGAGGTTAACAAGAACAGGCGTACGGTATAAAGGGTATCTTATTTATTCTTTTTCTAGTTGTAGTAGGATTCCGTCTTAGTGAAGGGTAATTGTAATTTGGCCTTGTGGAAGATAACCCACTATAATTCATAAAATGATTATTAAATCAAGAAAGGCAATTTGAGTATAAAATAACATTTATATATACACATTTCAATTAATGTTTTACTATTAAAGCAATACTTGAAATAAAGGTCCAACGGAGGTTAGAATGTTCATGGAAAATATAATGCTGAAAAAGATAAAAGGCTTAGGAGTGTGATTAATGTTCATTTTGAAGTTGCCACTTCTAAGGTCAGTAAGTCAGTAAGTCGGTTTGTGAGGAATGTCTTTGAAAAGGTCACTCCTGAGGTCAATAAGCACTTTTGAGACAGGGAGAAGGAAAGAGGCCAGCATAGTAGCCGCTCGACGTAAGTCAAGGCGAGGGACTGATAACTCTAGCCTTTGAGTCCTTCTGTATAACGAAGCTTTTTGTCTCCGCTTTTTATATCCGCTTTTTGGATCAAAAGCTCGTTTTGAATTTCACGCTTGTATATGATTCCGGGCTTCCCATTGGTTGGTAAATAAAATTCGCGTAGGCTCGCGAAATGGAAATTTGATATGTGATTAATTTTTATTTTTCAACCGGAACATCTGCGCGAATCCACCTGCGTGGAGATGATTTTCATTCATTCGCCTTCCGGCCGCTTGGGGTGATATGATTATAAAAATAAAAAAAATAAATTAACGAACCAAACAATCAACATAAAAAACTCTTTCGTGACATTAATCCTAGTAACATCCTACAAGCTCTTAAAAATATCAAACTGTATCCTAAATGTTAACATAACTACAATATACATCACTACCACTAGTAATTATGTCCATACAAACATGTATATGAACAAAAGCTGAGTATCATTTACCATGTATTCAATTGTGAAAGTAAAATAACATATATCATATTCTTATTACTTCAAAGCTGCGAAGAAAATTAAATTTCGGCATTAAACGATCCATAAGGTGTTGATATACCGTTAAACACAGAAATGAATCAATAATCAATCAATAAATCTTTTGTTCATTTTACCAGATTTCAATTACGCGTACATCATCCAGTTTTATATTTTTACTAGCAGTAGTCCGGTGTTGCTCGGGTGTAATGAAATCTTTAAAACTAATCCATGGTCCTGGAGCTCAGACTCAGCCTAAAGAATATTTGCGTGAAGTTTGGTGAGAATTGGATAAAAATTGTGGATTTGTATAAAGGACATACAGACAGATAAACAGACACACACACAAACATCTTTCCTTATATATATATATATATATATATATATATATATATATATATATATATATAATCGATTTTCTGCACTATTGTAAGAAATGCAACCTTGAAACTTCTGAATATCGTTTCTTATGTCTTTGTCTATGAGTGTATCAAATTTGATTAAAATCGGACCACTCCTTCTATAACCCGATTTTTTCGATTATCAATTTTCGATATTTATCGGGAGTACCTCGACACAAAACCTAGCTAAGAACACTCGCAGACGCTTTACAACTGTGTAAACTTTCAAGAAAATCGGTTCAGCCGTTTCGGAGTCTATAGGTAACACACACACACACACACACACACACACACACACACACACACACACACACACACACACACAGAGACAAAGTTCCATTTATAAATAAGTTTAGATAAATTTGTTTTTCTTAAAGAGATCATAAAATGAACTGAAAATTACTAATAATTGGAGAGTTGATTGATTTTGGTTGTTTCTTGAAATGTATTTTCATTTTTGATGTGCTTTTTCCCTTGGTTTGCCAATTCTAAGAGATTGGACAGTGTTAGATAGGAACCCGTCTCTCTGACTTCAGATATCAACGCCATCAAAGAGAGGAGAGAAGTATTTTGGATGATTAGTTAAGAGAGATACGATTTGAAAAGCGGTACAAATTTGAACCTGACGATCTGCCTGAAAGATATGCTCAACTAAAGGTTATTCAGGTCAAAGGAAAGGATTTTATGGCGAGTAAGGCGAATAGGCGGATTGAAGAATTTGAAATGGATGAAAAGTGAAAGATACAGATGGGCCTAAAGTAGATATGCACCCACCTATATATATATATATTTTTCTAAACATATACTGTTAAATATAAGAGACAATGAATGTTTATTGTGTTTAATCATGAGTCGTTCTAAACATCGTATTTTAGCTTTAATTTCAGTTGAAAATAAAGACATAAATTCTCCAACATTTGGATAATTTATTATTAAGTTGGTTCTAAGCTTTCGGCTTAATAAAAAATGTTGGAGAAATTTTGTCTTTCTTTTCAACTGAAATTAAAGCCAAAATACGATGTTTAGAACAGCTCATGATTAAACATAATAGACATTCATTGTTTCTTATATTTAACAATATATATATATATATATATATATATATATATATATATATATATATATATATATATATATCTGCGCATCGTTCATTCAGTAATAAATTTGAACACACTTAGCTACTGGCGTATGTTTACATTGTATATAACATGCTAAAAGTCCGCCTTCCTCTACCAAGCGCCCATAGCTTAGAGGTAGAATAGCCGTCAATTCGGTCGGGTTTCAATACTGGCTAGAAGCAATCGGATGTCTAACCGTACTGATGAGCTGTGATTCAGGGAAACAGATCTGTCTGCGGATGACTATTTATGCTCTCACACCCTGACTGAGCACTTTGGTAGGCTTTGAAAAAACAGTAGCTAACCAAGCATCTACTCATCGTTCATTCAGTAATGAATTTGAACTGACGTGTGTTTACATTGTATATAACACGCTAAAGTCCGCCTTCCTTTACCGAGAAACCATAGCTCAGAGGTAGAATCGCCGACTGATGTTGACTCGGTCAGGTTTCAATCTTGGCTAGAAGCAATCAGGTGTCTAAGCGTACTGATGAGCTGTGAAACAGATCTGTCTGCAGATGACTATATATATATATATATATATATATATATATATATATGACCACAAATATACAAATGAAGAGAACCAACAGGTTTAGAATCCAACGTTCTCCAGCATTTGCATTTTTTAAAAAAGAACTCAATACAACGTAGATTGTAGAGTGTAATATGATTAAATTTGTTTTTATAGCTTATAGTGTTCTAATTCATTGCTGAATGAACGATGTGTATATGCCAGAGTAGCTACTGTTTTTCAAAGTCTACCATTGTTCCAAAGTGCTCAATCAGGGTGTGAGAGCGTAAATAGTCATAATAATTATGTTGACAAGTAGTGAAGTGTGTGTGTATATATATATATATATATATATATATACACTCTTCATTAATTGTCAACATAATTATTACAAAATAATAAAACAAGGCATGGTTAAAGAGCAAACATGCGGCAAGAGCTTTCATAACTTGAAAAAAAAAAAATCCAAACCCCTGAGCGTAAAAGGATGAATATATATATATATATATATATATATATATATATATATATATATATATTAGTCATTCGCAGACAGATCTGTTTCACTGTATCACAGCTCATCAGTACAGTTAGACTCCGATTGCTTTTTAACCCAGGATTGAAACCCGACTGAATTGGCGTCAGTCGGCAATTCTATCTCTGAGCTATGGGCACTTGGTAGAAGGAGGCATACTTTTTAGCGTGTATATTATCATTATACACACCCAACAGCTGAGAGTGTTCTAATTCATTGCTGAATGAACGATGCGTAGATGCTAGAGTAGCTACTGTTTTTCAAAGTCTACCATTCTTCCAAAGTGCTCAATCAGAGTGTGAGAGCGTAAAGGAAAGCTCAATATATAATCTCATGTGGTTATAAATTATAATCCATTTCAATGAACTAATAAGTTCATCTTATGAAACCATGGTTTTTATTCGGTATAATGATTTCCCCAGAATGTCCGAAAATTTTTTAAGAACAAAATAGGAATCAAGAACAATTACCCAGAATAGAAATCTTAGCCTTATCTTTCAAAAGTCACTGAAGGTTAAGAGAGAAAAAAGTTAATTGGGAGGGGTGGGTAATTATAAATCTATTACACCCTCACTCACAAGCACACGAATATGTATACACATGTATCCATACATATAAACATACATAAACATACACACATACACGCATATACATATATACACATATAGATACTTACACATATATAAATACAAATTTGCCCATGCATACACATACATATACGCACATATACATCCATCCATCCATAACCACATATAAATATTCACACACTCACATACACACCTATAACAATTAAACATACGCATATAGTTAATACTAACATATATTTACGCAAGTATCCCAGCAAACCTCACATATACGCACAAAATACACATATAAATATACATAATTTACGCACATACATATACATACATATATACGCACATACATTTATATACACATATATATGTATACACATACACAAGATCTTCTACATATACATATAGATTTCTTATTTATACACACACTCGTTTTTTCACATCCATGTACCCACCTATGAAAACCAGATTTATAGGTGTATACACAATAATAATGTTAACATACATGTACATGTGCGTTGTGGTGCATTGGATATCGGCTCGGAACGAGAAATCGGGGAGCAGAGTTCGAATTCCAGCTGAATTCATTGCATTCACTTACGCTCAAATACCCTTGGGAAAGGTATTAATCCGCCTATTCCTTTCTTGATTGGGTTCTATAGCCTTGGTCGGCAACCAGGCTACCGCAGAAAGCAATGGCAACCTACTGCGGGATAATCTTCTGCCCAGTCAGTCATGTCTCTGTCGAGACATGATCGTCCAAGCGTGTGTCACGTATGGCTCTCAACTGACTGGCACATACATAAGTGTCCGCTTATATACACTAAAAATGTTCTTATATTAAGTTACAGGCAGAATACAAAGTAGTTATACACATATACATGCATATATATCAAATACACAAGAGACCTTAACCACATTTTTTTCAATACGATAATAAGTGAATTTTCACAAATAGGGACGTGTATAACTATCAATCTGTCAAATGAAACATTTAAACTCTATCAAAAAGCAATGAAACCCTGATCTACATTAATCTTTGCTCCAAGCACCCCAACCGAATAATCAAATTCCTGTCATTGTAAATTTCAGACTCAACAAGTTATTTTCGAATAGGAAAATCTTTAATGAAAATACAACCTCTCACAATATCACACTAAAAATGTGGCTTTAGAAAGAAATTACGCTACTTAGAATCCTTCAAAGATACTGTACTAAATAAACTCAGAAATAGAAAAAGTAGAGTGCTATGGTTCAACCCCACTTTCTGCCATCTATCTAATATTATTATCGGTCAACACTTTCTGAAATTGATCCACAAACATTTTAATCAGAACAACTCACCAGGTAAGATGTTCAATAGAAAAACATTAAAAAATCAGCTATTCTTGCACTAACAACATCATCAACTTACATAATAAAAGTATACTAAATAAACTTTATCACAATCAATAAATAGATAGTAAACCATCCTGTAACTCTCCAGTCAAAAACAAATGCTGAGTTGGAGGTATATGCAAATTCGCAAAAAGTCATATACCAAGCAAGCATTTTCTTTAGTGAACACAGAAAGTATATATAAAAATTTCTGTCTGTAAAAAAACAACGTCTATATGACCATAATCAATCTTTCTCTAGACCCCACCAAAAATATCAAACTGCGCTTTCTAAACATTTCTGGGAATTAAAAGACAGTAATCTCTCGCCGGATGTGCGTTGTGGTGCAGTGGATATCGGCTCGGAACGAGAGATCGGGGAGCCGAGTTCGAATTCCAGCTAAATTCATTGCATTCACTTACGCGCAAATACCCTTGGGAAATGTATTAATCCGTCTATTCCTTCCAGTTATGGGTTAAATAACAGGACAGATTGGGTTCTATAGCCTTGGTCTGCAACCAGTCTACCGCAGAAAGCAATGGCAACCTACTGCGGGATAATATTCTGCCCAGTCAGTCATGTCTCTTTCGAGACATGATCGCCAAAGAGTGTTTCACGTATGGCACTTTAACTTTAACTGAATCTCTCGCCCCAGACTGAATGAAAGATTATAGGTAAATCTCAAACTCTCAACAGCTTCAGAAATATATATAATTTATGCTTAGACGAAAAAATTAGAATTATCAAATTCAGAGAAACTAGCCAATCATAGAACCAGAGAAATGAAATCATTTTTAAATGCTGTCATAAAAATAAGTTTAAACTACCTATTAAATACAACTTCAAATTCATACTATTCCGTCATGCTTGTAGGTTCATTCTCATCTTGTGTCGATCATTCGTTAGAGGCTTTTGCGTATTGAAGAAATGAAAGCAGTAACCTGTTATCTAATAGATATACATGCTAGTATATGTGTATAACTACTTTGTATTATGCGTGTATTTTAATATAAATCACTTTTTTTATGTGTATATGTGTTCACTAATGTATATGTATATTAACATTAATTTTGTATTGTAGATGTAATTGATTGTATCCTTCTTTATTGATCAGTATACTCATGTATATACGTGTTAATATCAGAATCCAAATGATCCTACTATATCACACCTGTGACTTCATTTCCCTATTTGTGTAAATTATTCATTGATAATTCTTGCGTATTGAAGAAGTTGTGGGTAAGGTCTCCAGTGCATTTGATATATATGCCTGCATATGTGGATAACTACTTTGTATTAGGTATGTAATTTAATATAGGCTCCATCTTTGTGTGTATAGGTGGACACTTATGTACATGAATGTTAGCATTATTCTTGTGTATACCCGAATAAATCTGGTCTTCATAGTTGGGTACATGGATGTGGAAAGGCGAGAGTGTGTATAGAGAAGAAATTTATATGTATATGTAGAAAAGTTTGTGTATCTGTATACATATATGTGTATGTACATGCATGTGCCTATGTATGTATACATGGGTGCGTATGTATGTATATATATGCGTATTTTGTGCGTATATGTGAAGTTTGTTGGGAGGCTTGCGTAAATATTTGCTAATATTAATTACGCGAGTATATGTCTGATTCATATAGGTGTGTATGTGAGCGTGCGAAAACAATATTTATATGTGGATATGGATGTATGTATATATATGTATGTATATGCATAGGCGCATTTGTATGCATATATGTGTAAGTATCTATTTGTGTAAGTATCTATATGTGTATATATGTATATGCGTGTATATGTGTATGCGTATGTATGTTTATATATACGGATATGTGTGTATACATATTCGTCTGCTTGTGAGTGGGCGTGTAATGGATTTATGGTCACTTATTCCGCCTAATGAACTTTTTCTTCTTAACCTTCGTGACTCTTGGTAAGATTTCTATTCTGGGTCATTGTTCTTGATTTCCATTTCGCTTAAAAACTTTATACCGAATAAATCGTGGTCAGATGAGATGAACATATTAATTCATTTTAATATATTATACGAGGGTCATTCAATAAATAAGGTGAATTTTTCGGTATAAGGACTTCTAATACAGAAAAAAGCTTACTTTTTAAAAAATGTTTTTCCTTTACATCTTTTTCAAAGGGATTTAATCTTTTTTGCATATTGAAAAAAAAAACAAAAAAACTTTTAGAATTTTGGAGATTATCAAAGATGGCTGACCAAAAAGCATGCTCTAGGATTGAACAGAGGTCAGTTATCAAGTTTTTGGTTGCTGAAGGGTGCAAACCAGTTGAAATTCATTGGAGAATGTCAACTGTGTATGGTGCCCCATGTTTCAGCCAAAACAATGTCTACAAGTGGGCTAAATTGTTTAGAGAAGTTTGACAGTGACGATGAAGTCAAAAGGGCTGTGAGCGATTGGCTGAGATATCAGTCCAAAGATTTTTACGCTGAGGGAATACGGAAGCTTGTGCACAGATGGGAATAGTGTGTGACACTGCTGGGAGACTACGTTGAAAAAAAAAAGTAAGCTTCTATCTGTATTAGAAAAATTTACCTTAGAAAATTCACCTTATTTATTGAATGACCCTCGTAATTTATAAACACTTTAGAGGATGTGTTGAGTTTTCCTTTATATATATCATATTGCTTTGGATAATATCCAGTGAGCTCTTCATACAGATCTATTGCTTAATATTTTTTATTAAATAGATCTTTTTGGATTATCCGTTCACGGACTTGACATCACTATCTATCTATCTATCTATCTTTTTTTTTTTTTTTTTTTTTAACCATATCACCCCGAGCAAGGCGGTAACGCCACTGATGTGCAGGGGGCTACGTAATAGTGAAAAGATTGGAAAAGAGAAAGCCGGAAACCACATCCAAGACAGGGAACAAGGGATGAGCCTCTTCACTTGTTCAATAGACGTGGGTGGAGTGTGAACCGGGTGATAGATAGATCTATCTACTCCAATTTATCTATCTATCTATCTATCTATCTATCTATCTATCTATCTATCTATCTATCTATGTCTGTTCATATCTATCTATCTATCTATCTATCTATCTATCTATCTATCTATCTATCTATCTATCCTGATGTCCCCAAAAGTATGTGATAACATATCTGAAGGTAATCACAGCTTGACAATTTGCAAATACCGGAACTGATATCAGTTGTTTCTGACATCTGGTGAGTCCTGACATCTCTGGTGAGTTCCTGTTAATACTAACTTGGCTGTTCATAGCAAGGGGATGTGAATTATTTTCGAGACATGAGAGTGGATATCAGACATATGGGACATTCTATTTCGGAAATTGTGGGGACATTTTTAATCCTTCGTATATGGTGTCATGCGTATACCAGGAATACTTGATAGGAGGCATTGCTACCCACCACGGAGCAGCTAACCACAGATCTTTTATGAACATAATCAGAGACATCTGACTAGATTTGTTCGATGGTAACAGACTGTGTTGCTAAAGTTTATAGTTTATGTAACGTTTATATTAATGAAGAAACAAAATAAAAACTTCATATATATATATATATATATATATATAGTTGTCAGTCCGTAAACGGTGAGGATAATCTAACAAGATTTTCTTAATATAAAATACTAATAGTTAAATCCATATAGAGAGCTCGATGGGTGTTATCCAGAGCGATATGAAGTTTATGTTGAGTTTTCCTGTATAAACTCTCTCTCTCTCTCTCTCTCTCTCTCTCTATATATATATATATATATATATATATAACAGTATTATATATTTATTTCTACCGGCCTGATTATTTACGATAATCATCATGTTACGAAAATTAACGAAGATCAACGAAACTTGGTTATAAACAACAAACAATTTGAAATGATTTGTTTGAACATTATTTTTGATCGATACTCGTATTTAAGTAGATATTCTGTTTTCAATCAAACATATTTATTTCTACCGGCCTGATTATTTACGATAAATTTTTATTACGAAAATGTGGATGGGTTTCGCAGGTTCGAATCCTACCGAAAGACATTTGTTTTCGATTAATAATGATAATTTTAAAAGAATTGTTTTCATTTTGTTTAATTATAATAACTTATAAAGTTTCAAAAATATTTAAAAAATACTTCAAAGATTTTTTGGGGTTAATTCAAAAGCTTTTCAAGCGAAGATTATATTTAGTCATCGAAAATTAAAAAGTTTGATACAAATCATTCTGCCTCCCTATTTTTAAAATAATTTAAAATTTTTTGTGTATTTGGATTTTTTTTTGTATGTTAATTTCTATGTGCAAATTAAAAGGTCATGTTATTCAAAGTTTCCTCCCCTTAACAGAAAAAAAAATTACAATTATGTCACTTGTCTTCTTCACAAGTAGATAGGTTATAGTATTTCTGAATAAAATTTTGATCTGATTCAATCTTTCTTATCAAATCACAAAATGAAAGTTGTCTCGAATTGCCTTCTCTTCTAGATCCTGTTGCATTCATTCTGGTGTCTACTATTGGACCTACATTGTTCCTAATTTTAATCACTGACTTTCCTGATGTAATCTATTTTCAACATGATATCTATATTGATGACACACTTATCTACTACTGTCTTGATCTGAGCAGCATGATAAGGTCAAACTGGTTGCTAATCTAAAAAACAATGATCTATAATCTGTAGTTAGATGGAGCAAGAAATAGCTTGTTAATTTTAATACCACCAAAACAATTGCTTTTTTAATAATCCGAGAAAACAATTTTTTTACCTTCCATAGATATAGCTGATGTAAATATCTAGGAGAGTTAATCATTTCACATTCTAAGGCCAACATTTTCCATTGACATGAAGTGAAAAGATCATATTGAATGAATTGCTATGACATCTGCAAGGAAAGTTGGTTTACTGTGTTGTACTAGACAATTTTTCTTGCCAGGACCTATCTGTAAGTCTACCATTTGTCCAAGCATTGAATATTTTCATATATATTTAGAGATTCTTGATAAAATATAAAGAATGATCTGCAGTGCTATTAGTCCTGACCTGGCATATCAGCTTCAATTACTTTTTCATCTGCAACGATGTAGCTTCCCTGTGCCTTTTCTATAAATATTTTTATAGTAATTGTTCTTATAGGCTTTCTTCTATGGTACCCAGACTTTATGAATTTAAGCACAGTACTAGATTGGGGTGCGTTGTGGTGCAGTGGAAATCGCCTTGAAACGAGAAATCAGGGAGCCGAGTTTGAATTCCAAACGAATTCCTTACATTCACTTACGTGCAAATACCCTTGAGAAAGGTATTAATCCGTCTCTTCCCTCTAGTTATGGGTTAAATAGCAGGACAAATTGGGTTCTATAGCCTTGGATGGCAACCAATCTACCACAGAAAGTAATGGCAACTTACTGTGGGATAATCTTCTGTCTAATTAGTCATGTGTCTTTTGAGACATAATCTCCCAAAAGTGTGTATCACGTATGGCGCTTAACTGACTAACTAGATTAGTGGCAAGGTCTTATCATTTTAAAGTTGAATTGGCTGGATGCAACCATAAGTTCTATGTTAATAGTTTCTTCTCTTGTATTTCTTCCTTGCTTTTCAGTCAATTTTGATTTTCAAAAATTGAAATGCAATATCAATTGTTATCTTCTGTCTTCTTAATTCTTGATCTTTTATTGTTCTCTCTTTATGATAATGTTTTTTTCTGGTATTCTTTTACACTCAATAACCCCTTGCATTTTAGTGGCTTTATTGCCTTGCTTAAGGTGTAATCATTAAAAGGTTTCTAAAAATGTGTAACTTGGAGATTTTTCTGCCAATCCATGGCTTGTTTTTACTTCCTACCGGAAACCACATTATGTTAGTTTAATGATTCGTGAGAATTGACCAGCAAGTACCAGCTTTTGAGGGCAGAGTATGAAAATTTGCTAACACTTCCAGTCCCATGATTTAGAAAACTCAATAATTAATCTCATTTTTCACAGAAGTTAGCAGATCATACTTGGATCAACATTTGAAAATTTTGATAGCATATATATTAAGTCCAAGAAGCCTTTCTTTTGTAATCAGAAGGAATGTTACTGATACATAATGTAATTTATTTTGCTGATTCTCTCGTAGTATTTAACTTTTTTATTTCTTGTGCGCATATTTATCTATCTTGTCCTCAGCTTAGCTCTAAAAATTAAGGATTTTATGAAGATTACTATTTTTTATCTTTGCTCTCCCCCATCTTTTTTATTTTAATATATTTTTTATATATTATGTATAAGTGTGCTTTTAAAATGCATAATAACATTTTGTATTCCTCACAGAATATAATGCAAATTGTTGGTTTGGAGAAAAGGAATAAGATTCATTGAATTGCAACAAAGAATATGAAATTACCGAAGAGTTGGGATTATCCAAGCATTTTTACAAGTCACTCAGGTAAAGTTTGGAGAATTTTGAAGGAGGGGAAAAATATGTTGACATTTGAAATTAGATAAACTAGATCAAAGAAAACTGGTTATGTTAAGTAATGGATGAGAACAGCCTGACTAGTGAAATGTCAGTTTCTGAACTAGAAGTAAACAATATAGTCAGTCAGTTAAGTACCATGCGCGATACACGCTTTGGGCGATCATGTCTCGAAAGAGACATGACTGACTGGGCAGAAGATTATCCCGCAGTAGGTTGCCATTGCTTTCTGCGGTAGACTGGTTGCCGACCAAGGCTATAGAACCCAATCCGTCCTGTTATTTAACCCATAACTGGAAGGAAGAGACGGATTAATACCTTTCCCAAGGGTATTTGCGCGTAAGTGAATGCAAGGAATTCAACTGGAATTCGAACTCGGTTCCCCGATTTCTCGAAATGGATGCATTGTAACAAAAACAAAGCTAAGGAAAGAGCATTAAACAAGACAAATGAGCTGAACTGCTACTAGTTGTTGGTCAGTAGGGATGGGCCACACACACACACACACACACACACACACACACACACACACACACACACACACACAGAGAGAGAGAGAGAGAGAGAGAGAGAGATTTATGGGATAGTAGTTCGTGACCTAGGTGGAAGCACATGGAGAAGAGGAGGGAGAAGAAGACAAAGTTAATATGTTTAGGTAGTATTATTTAGTAAGGGGGTACTACAGATCAAAAGAACAACTGTCATGAAAAATGCAAGAGAGTCATATTTATACACGTCACTACCTTCACAGTAAAATTGGTATCAACCAACCAATGTAGGTCATATATACGGAATATAATTTTATAGGATGTGTGTGGTTGGTGCAGCAGATATCAGCTTGGAATGAGAAATCAAAGAGTCGAGTTCGAATTCCAGTTGAATTTGTTGCATTCACGCATGCGCAAGTGCCCTCAGGAGAGGTTTGAATCTGTCAATTCTCCCAACAACGATGGATCAAATCTCAGGACAGAATGGGTTCGATACCTTGGTTGGAAACCAATCTACCACAGAAAATAATGGCAACCTACTACAAAAAAATCTTCTGTCTAGTCAGTCTTGTCTCTTTCAAGACATGATTGCCCAAGTGTGTATCACTGATTGATACACGGGTTATAATATCTAGTTTTATTATAAACATTTACAATAACTTATTTGAAGGTGAGAGATTTTTAAACCAACACAAGGTTTGTTCATATTATATATATATGTGTGTGTGTGTGTATATATATATATATATATATATATATATATATATATATATAGGAAAGAATATTAATAAAAAGTTTTGAATTTAAAAATGTACTTTTTTGGACAGTATTTGTTTATTTTTATTATTGTATTTTGTATTTCAGACCGCCCTCGGTCCTTCATCAGAAACGAGTGATTTTTAAATTTGAATTAGAAACGTATTTCACGATAGCGTCCGAATATTTTTCTGTGTTTACATCACGTGGTGTGTTTGTTCACAACATGCGGCATGTCCGTAGAGAAAGTCTGTTTGTTTTAGATAAAAATTTCTTGGAATATCTGAAAAAATTTTTTTAGCTATTGAAATATTTGTAAAGATTCAACACACCTAAGTCCCTATTTAACCCTAGCTTGTGTGTATTTAATTTTAAAATTCAGTATTTTTCTTTCTTTCTGCGTGTGTATGTAGAACTAAAATTGGAGTCTATTAGTAAACATTTGCAATTTTCTAAAGTATGATCAGGTTGATTAAAATGGGCTGCAATTGGGGAGTATACATTTTTTTTTGTCGTATATTTAGTTTGTGATTATTGAAGTGAAATCTAAAGCTATTACCGGATTCGCCGATATATCCACTGTTGGGGCAAATTGAGCAGAAGAGAAAGTATATGATGTTTTCGCTGTCACAAGTAAAGTTTGGTGGGTGTAATTTTATTTTGGTGTTGGGTACAGAGAATGTTTTGTTTGTTATTAAATGTTTACAAATTAAACAGCGAGGCTTCCCACATTTTAAATTCCCTGATAGGTTTGTATTATTTAAATATTTGTTAGAAGTGAGGATAGTTGATAGGTTGGGTGTTTGTTTCTTTGCATTTATGGGTGGTTTATCGAAAATACTTTGATGTTTTTGTTTGATTGGAGGTTCCTGTAATCATTTTTTAAATTTTTGATAAGTGTGTAGGAATATTAATTATGGTTAAAAACCATGGGAATTCGGTTGTTATCTTTTCGTTTTTTGTATGTGAGAAGTGTGCTACGATCTATGTGGATGGTTTTATGTAGTGCTTCCTTTATTATGTATTTAAGTAGATATTTTGTTTTTAATTAAACAGTATTTTATATTTATATCTACCTGCCTGATTATTTTACGATAAATTTTATTACGAAAATGTGTGCTATCCAGAAGGATTCGAACCTGCGACCCCTATTTACATACGAGTATCGGTAAAAATAATGTTCAAAATAATTCATTACAAATTGTCGGTTGCTTATAACCAACTTTCGTTAAAATTCGTTAATTTCCGTAACATGTTTACATTTGTTGACATTACGATACATTTCAGAGCAGATATGGTTTGTTTACGGTAGATCGAAAATTGTGTTATATAAGCATGACAAAAACCTCGTCTGATCAAGAGGCTATTCATGGTCGAGTGGTTAAGACAGTACCAGATCAAATGGTAGCTTCACCTATGTAAATAGGGGTCGCAGGTTCGAATCCTGCTGGATAGCATACATTTTCGTAATAAAATTTATCGTAAAATAATCAGGCCGGTAGATATAAATATAAAATACTGTTTAATTAAAAACAGAATATCTACTTAAATACGAGTATCGGTAAAAATAATGTTCAAAGTTATTCATTTTTTTATTTTTATATATATATATATATAAAGTGTATATATATATATATATATATATATATATATATATATAAAGTGTTCACAGTACAATTATTGTAGAACTTTTGAATATTTTCCATTTGTAAACGAGTTATTAATAACTCGTTTACAAATGGAAAAAAGAATATATATAAGTAGAAAGTGTTTGTCACTTTAACTGTGCACACACACACACACACACACACACACACACACACACACACACACACATATATATATATATATATATATATATATGTGCACAGTTAAAGTGACAAACACTTTCTACTTATATATATTCTTTTTTCCATTTGTAAACGAGTTATTAATAACTCGTTTACAAATGGAAAATATTCAAAAGTTCTACAATAATTGTACTGTGAACACTTTTTAATACAAATGTAGAATTTATATACAATATAATTGTATTGAACACTTTTTAATACAAATGTGCACTGGTTTAACCTTATTATGACCAGAAACTAAGTAATTAAACAATCAATTTATATATATATGTCCGAGTGAACATGGAACGAAGAAAAAAAATTTTTTTACAACGTCCAAAACATTAATTTAAAACAATGCTCGATATATAATTCATAGAGCTGTGAATATTTATTATAAATTATATTTTAGAAAAGGTACAAATTTTTTATATATCCACTACAAATCGTACATTTGTTTCGACATTGAAACTACAATGTCTCCTCAGGTGGTGTGGACAGGAATGGAAAGCCTCTTTTCTTATATTTGGTGAGTTGTGTGTGGGATTTTGGTGGAGGTTAGTGATAAGGGAATAAGTCTTGTGAATTGTTCGTTTGAATTTTGAAGAAAGTGGTGTGGGTAGTGAATATAGTTGATTAATGAGTGTCTGGAAATTTTGTAGACAGATTTAACATTAGCAGATAGGATTGTACGTTTTATGATCTTACGACTAGACTTTATTCTTTGGGTTTCTTAGAGGAGCAGAGTAGGGAGGTGTAAGGGGTGTAGAGGAATGGGATCGGACTTACTGTTTATTTGTACAACTATAGAATATTTTTGTATTTCAGCACAGTTTTTATAATTAATCTAATTTTGTATATTTAACCTTAACTTTGGATGTAGGGAATCGATTTTTTCTATTAAATTTTAAATTTTGAATTAGATCCCAGTTTGTGGTGTGTAATAGGTAAGATTATGTGCGTTGTGGTACAGTGGATATCGGCTCGGAACGAGAAACCGGGGAGCCGAGTTCGAATTCCAGTTGAATTCTTTGTATTCACTTACGCGCAAATACCCTTGGGAAAGGTATTAACCCGTCTCTTCCTTCCAGTTATGGGTTAAATAGCAGGACAGATTGGGTTCTATAGCCTTGGTCGGCAACCAATCTACCGCAGAAAGCAATGGCAACCTACTGCGGGATAATATTCTGCCCAGTCAGTCATGTCTCTTTCGAGACATGATCGCCCAAGCGTGTATCACGTACGGCACTTAACTGACTGAATAGGTAGAATTTCATGTAGGAGATAAGATTTAATATTGTATTTAAGGTAATAGGTAAATAGATAATTCCGAGCACTCATTAATCAACTATAAAAAACAGAAAGAAATATAACAACAAAGACGAAACGAAGTTATATTAATATCTGTATGCTGACACATAATTGTCGAAAGTAAATATATCCACGAAACTGTTGTAATTCGTAAGCTGATTGCAGTTTATTGAAGTAAAGAAAAGAAAGTTAAAACAACCAACTTATCAAAAGAAGAAGGGGAAGCAAAGAAAGAAAGCAACGCAGAGACATCACCAGATAACAGAACCTGTATGCTGAAAGGAAGTCACGTTGAAGATAGTGAAAACAGAACTATTTAAATTTCCAGTGTGTAAAGAAAGAAAGAGAGAAGAGAAGAAATGGTAATAGAAAGAAAGAAGAAACTGTCATAAAGATAAGTTATCAAATTATTAGACCCGTATATGCATGCTTACATGAATACTATGTTCTTAAATACACCATACCACGTGCTTTTAAATTAAATAATTTCCCCTATCTAATTGTATGTTGATATTTTGCATTCACGATCGCTTGTATATTGTTCATATTTCCTATAGTATATTGTAATTTCATATTTCAACCACACTGGGTATCCAAAAGTAATTTTGAGGTTAAGATCTTCGGACATTCTAATTCCTTAAGATTTCCTTTTCCTTTTTCTTTTTATTCTTTTGATCTTGCATTAAAATTTTATATCAAAATTACATTGTTTCGACGTTCATCCATGATTTGTTGTCAGTGCCTGTGTTGAAATAAAACAAACCTGGGAAAGGATTGTCATTCGATTATTCAATCGAATAGCAATCTTACTTTATTTTTTTGTTCAATTAATTGTCCATTTGTCAGGATCTGGGATAGATGATCAGCATATATCCATATATGTGAAAATGTAATATATTCGAAGCGGCACATGAACATCTTAATGGGCATTGTCGATACGGGTATGTGACAATATATATATATATATATATATATATATATATATATATATATATATATATATATATTTTAAATCGAAAAGGATGATCAGATAGGTAAATCCCAAAGACCCAATCCTAATTAAAATTAATTTCATTATTAAAATTGATCAAGGTAGAGAGCTCGATACAAATATTAGATTCTATTTACAGAGACAAATATAAAAAATAAAACAAAAATTTCGATATTTAAATCCGTTGGATAGCCATTTCTATGAGGAAATCTTTGCTTCCTCAGCAATGGTGAAATGAATATTTTATTTATTAAATAAAATTGTCGTTTCACCGTTGCTAAAAAAGCAAGGATTTCCTCAGAGAAATGGCTATCCAAAGTATTTAAATATCGAAATTTTTGCTTTATATATATATATATATATATATATATATATATATATATATATATAATGAGACCCTACACGTACATGTACGCACATCAATGCAGATGGGTGCCCCATGTGAATACACACAAACACTATGAAAAAAATAAAATTGCAGCAATGTTAAGTGCATATAAAAAAATGAAAAATTGACAAGAATAAGCAATCTATTGCTGACATCCCCTGATGAGTGGATGGACAAGTCTGCCTATGAAATTCTAGAGTTGGGATGCTGAAAGTAACATCAATAAGGTAAGTGACAAACCTTTTTACTCAGATTAATTCTCTCTTCCTCTATTATATATATATATATATATATATATATATATATATATATATATTAACGAAACTTGGTTATAAGCAACCGACAATTTGTAATGAATTATTTTTAACATTATTTTTACCGATACTCGTATTTAAGTAGATATTCTGTTTTTAATGAAACAGTATTTTATATTTTATATCTACCGGCCTGATTATTTTACGATAAATTTTATTATGAAAATGTGCAAAATAATCAGGCCGGTAGATATAAATATAAAATACTGTTTCATTAAAAACAGAATATCTACTTAAATACGAGTATCGGTAAAAATAATGTTCAAAATAATTCAATATATATATATATATATATATATATATATATATATATATATATAAACTTATTTATAAATGGAACTTTGTCTGTGTGTGTGTGTATATGTGTCCGTTACCTATAGACTCCGAAACGGCTGAACCAATTCTCTTGTAAATTTACACAGTTGTACTATAAGCGTCTGCGAATGTTCTTAGCTAGGGTTTGTGTCAAGGTACCCCCTATAAATATCGAAAATCGATAATGGAAAAAATCGGGTTATAGAAGGAGTGGTCCGATTTTAATCAAATTTGATACACTCATAGACAAAGACATAAGAAACGATATTCGGAAGTTTCAAGGTTGCAGTTCTTACAATAGTGCAGAAAATCGATATATATATATATATATATATATATATATATATATATATATATACAAAAAGCAATATGTTTGTGTGTGTGTCTGTTTATCTGCCTGTATGTCTGTATTTTTCCAGCCGTTTTATTTTACTTTTTGCTTCGGGTTTGGCTCTAAGTAGGTATAATTGTAATTCTTAGTCTCAGCCATGATACTATTTACTCAGAGGACTTATTAAGCCTTCAAAATTCAGTTTACGACAAAAAAGACTTATATGATATCGATACCAGGAAATCAAAATTTGACTTACATCCATTCATTTTTCTTTCAGTCTGTGGTTTCGCTTTAACTGGAAACAACAACTGCTGTTTAGTTTTTCGTGCCAACGTCCAAAGAGTCTGACCTCCAGGACCATGGATTAGTTTTAAAGCTTTCATTACACCCGAGCAACGATGGGCTATCCTGCGAGTATATATATATATATATATATATATATATATACTGACATTCACCAAAAATAACATAGATGAAAAATATTATATATATATATATATATATATATGTGTGTGTGTGTGTGTGTGTGTGTGTGTGTGTGTGTGTGTGTAAAAATTCGGATTTAGCTGAAAATATATCTGCAAAATGACAATAAGAAAAATTATATATATATATATATATATATATATATTGTGGTTTGCCCCATTTGTCTTTGCCAAGAATTCTCATTAGGGCAGTCTCTTTAAGGCTATAAGAAAGCAAGCATATCCTCTTTAACTTTTTGTAACAATTCTTTTCAGATGTAGTCAAATGTAGATAAAACATGATTCTGCTACTGCTGGGATATATTTGCTTTCTTCGTCTTGTGCTGAATTTTGATCTTTCTGATACACACACATGTACACACATGTGCATCACACACTTATTTCATACACACACTCACACAAACACTCACACACAGACACACAAAAACTAGCTCATTCTGATGGCTTGTTTCAATATTTTTTTCTTTCGTTTCAATTATCTACACATGCAATTACTATTGTTAATACATGCATATAATTGTCATTTGGTTTAAATCTATTATTTTGCTTTTACTTTTTTACCTGAACTCACATGAGTCTGCCAAAAAATATTTGCGTGACAGATATTCCAGGAACTTATAAATATTCACAATAAATTTTTCTTACCCCAAAGAGGTGATACCGGCAGCATATTGGTGACTATGGCACGATATTTTCTCCTGGATACAAAACGCACAAAACTAAAAGCAAACTCAGCTATTCCTCAATTAAGCACTTTTTAAAATCGAGAGTCTGTGAAGAAAAGACTTTTCTTTTCTTTTCCATCTACCATATTTTGTGAGCATAAAAATTTGTTCTTAAAACAAATTTGTGATTAAACCTGACATAAAGAGGAAATCTCAAATCTCAAAATGCCTAAGCACATCTGTAGTGGACTGGATAACTCGGGTACCATTTGTTGTGGTTCGAATGTAGTGGTTGTAATTTTTAACAGTGGAAAGTAGGTTGGTTGTCCAAACCACCACATTTATAAATAAAATAACTCAAAGCACAATGTAACGAATATAACAACATTGTATTAAGCAAGGTTACAGGATTGATTAATTCGTGCATGTGAGATGTTGTGAAGAAAGTTCTTTCTTAGATGTTAAAGAAACTGTCTCAATATTCATGCTAGAAGAGTTCCTGAAAAAGGAAATAATATGTTTGTACTGAATGGTAATGAATATAATTATACATGTATTGAAATGTACTTATAAGATAGAAAGAACATTTTTATATGTAGATAATTGCTGAATGCAATTAGCGC